>CM064487.1:25918907-25981407 GCA_032716605.1 Paralithodes platypus
CTTCTGGAACTAAACCTGTTTCTAAAGACTTGTTAAATAAAAATGCTAATGGGCTACTTAACTCATCTCTGCATTCTTTTAATACTCTAGCATATACCTCGTCAGGACCAGGCGATTTTTGAGGTTTCAGTCTGTCAATTTCCTTAAGCACATCATTTCTACTTATACTAACTGTACTTAACATATTTTCTATACTATCACTATATACCATATTGACTTCTGGAATCTGTGCCAAATTTTCATTAGTGAAAACGGAAAGAAACTGACTATTTAATGTACTGCACATTTCTAAATCATTTTCTGTTATTTCTCCTATTGAAGTTTTTAGGGGGCCTATTACATCTCTAACATTGGATTTATATAGTTGGTAAAAAGCTTTAGGGTTATTTTTTGAGTCACTGGCTATCCTTATTTCATAATTTCTTTTTGCTTTCCTGATTTCCTTTTTGACCTGTCTTGATAGAGTCTGATAGTATATATGTAGATGATTTTCGCCTTTCTTTATTTTTCTATGTATTCCTTTCTTTTTTCCTATAAGATCTATTAGCTTATTAGTCATCCATTTTGGTTGGTTCTGCGGTGATCTAAATTTTCTTTTAGGGATATATTTATTTTGAGCATTGTGGAGTGAAGCAATAAACTGGTTATATGTAGGTGGCAAGTTTAACTCTGGCATATCCTGACTTAATTGCTTAACAATAGGGTCCACCCTTAAGTCTCTTCTTAGCCCACCATAATCGGCTTTTCTGAAATCTGGGATAAGTGTCGTATTCTCTTTAGCATTCCCTGTCCATTGTATATTAAAATAAATAGATTTATGATCGCTATTTCCTAGGTGGTCACCAATCTCTACATTATTTATCATATGTTCATTGTTACTGAAAACTAAATCAAGAATATTAATACCTCTAGTCGGCGTATCTATGAATTGAAATAAAAAAACTATCTTGTACAACCTCAATAAACTCTACTGAATCGGAGTCGCCTATTTGGTGCTGCCAATCAATGTTCGGAAAATTAAAATCCCCCATAATGCACACATTGCTAAACCTTGATGCTATTTTAATGTCCTCCCATAACGATGTTCCGCCATTTCTACTCATATTAGGCGGTCTATATATAACTCCAATAACTATGGTCTCACTACCTTCGTTAACCTCTACCCAAACACTTTCATTATCATGATTTAGTCTAATACCTAATTTAATACAGCTTTTTAATGTACTCCTGACAAACACTGCTATACCCCCGCCCCTCCTACTTGTTCGGTCATATTTAAACAAACTATATCCTGGAATATCAATAAATGGAAATAAACAAAGCTACACCACAAATTGTTATACAAGGTACAGGGTGAGTCAGACGAGAGAGAGAGAGAGAGAGAGAGAGAGAGAGAGAGAGAGAGAGAGAGAGAGAGAGAGAGAGAGAGAGAGAGAAAAGCAGATAATGAGAGGTACAGAAATAGAGATAGAATGAGATAGAGATAGAATGAGCTAGAGAAAAATGAAGTTAAATAGATAGAATATAACAGTAAATGAAACCACAAACAAAATGATAGCAAACCAAATACATAATAACAACAAAATACACACAACACAACATAAACACCAACATTACGCAAGCGAGAGTGGGTGAGTCAGGAGGGCCAGTTTTTGTGGGCAGTTTATGTAGGTCAAGCCAAGGCAAATTCACTTGAAACAGGTTGTTTGGGTGGGTGGATGCGCGTTTTCTTTGAGAGCTAGACGGGTAGTGTTTTCTTTGCTGAGCATTGTGTTACTTTTTTTTTTTTTTTTTTTGCTAGTACTGATATTCGTGTAACCCACGTTGTGTGTGTAGACTCATTTTGAGAATACAATTACATATTGTAGTAATAAATTCCTAATCAATTTTTAACATTGGGCATTTTAAATGTGTGCAATGATGGTTTAGCTATAATTGACCATACACGAGAACAAGCGTCGCCAATCACTAACTAGTAGCCAAAGGAGAAAAGTGGTGGAGTTGGGGATAGTGTGGGGGTGGAAGGTAGGGTAGACTTGGACCCGACTACCCCCTTCCACTTGCCCAGGGTGGAGGAGGGGAAGGAAGGAGTCCCAGGGTTACCAAATCAAGTCCGCTAGATAGTAAATAAATGCCGAAAATAGCAAGAATAACACCACAATCTCTACATCTTTCTCTCTAAAAAAAGCTAAACTTCACATAATATCGCTAGAATTCATGTAGCTAGATGTAAAATGTGTCTCTAGATAGAAGTAAATACCTCTAGATCTAGCGGGAAAGTAGCTAAATTGGCAACACTAGGAAGGACCCACCCCCAAAACAGCTTTTATAAAAGTACGCGTGAGTGTACCAGGTGGGTTACTCGCCCACCACAGTAGTAATTAAATGGAGAGGGCTCGTTCTTCTGGACCCCTTTCTCCCTCGTGTTTAGCCCCATTAGTTTTCAGATGTTAAGACGTTCGGCCCATTAGTTTGGCGATTTTAAGACCTTTCGCCCAATTTCGTTGTCAATATTAAGCATTTTCGTGTCATTTAGTTGTCGATGTTTTCCTGGCGAGATATAGCGAGCCTGTAATTTAAGAGTAACAGGCCTTCGGCCTGGAAATTTGTCTACATATATATCTTGAAGGGAGATCTTGGGGTTGTTGTTATCTTAAGTTTGATGGAGGTCTAGGGAGGAAACTCGAAAAATAAGATGTAAGTGACAAAAATCTACCAAAACATTAATCATCCCCCCCATAAGGAGAAACACGCAGAAATGAGTGCCGCAGCAAACCACGTCCTACCTTAAGCACCCTAACATTATCTTTACCACTAGATATTTGTTCCCTTTTAGGAAAGAGCATAATTCATTGTTAACCCCTTCAGTACGATGACGCATTTTTTACTTTTACACTGGTTGTCATTAGATGACTTTATACATATTAGGAATGATCTGTGAGAGATAGTGTTCATCGAGATATAATTTCCAATTATAAAGGTCCTTCCTAAGCTCGGTAAACCCGTCTACTGACAGGCAGAAAGCAACGGAAATGACGCCATCGTACTTGGACCCTTTCAAGATCCAATAAGCATTTATTTTCTGTTTTCTGGCTATTATATTACGATGTTATTCAGATAAGGAAAGGTATATGGAAGTCAGAGAGATATTCGAGATACTCTTTGCCCTCATAATTCCCACTGATCCTCCCTAAACTGTATACAATCGTCTACTGATAGCCACAATAAACTATCAAAATGCGTTACAATCTTCAGAAAGGCTTAAGAACAAGAAAGTAGCGAAAGTGAGAGTTGTACACGTACTGTCTCTGAAGAAAGGAAAATAATGTCATAAGGTTTGTGAGAGAGCTTTACATATACACAGATTTACATACATACACTGACCACACACAGCACAGGAGAGAGAGAGAGAGAGACTTACATATTTAGACGAGCAAAACAAAAAAAACACTTGTTTTAAATTTGTTTGTCATTTTCATTAGAAGCTTGTCTTTCGGTCAAGTTCGTGCCAGAAACAAAAAAAAATAATTGTAAATATTAGATAAAAAAACTTCCTTCATAAGTTTCTAATAAACAAAGCCATAAAATTATACGGAAATACTAAGGCGGTACAGGTAGGCGCAAAAGGGATGATATTTCGTTCACAGTCACTTACAGTCATCCGTCCACAGTCACTTCACCCACAGTCACTTTACTTATAGTCACTTCACCCACAGTCACTTCTCCCACAGTCGTTCAACCCACAATCACTTTGTTTATCGTCACTTTAGCCACAGTCACTTCACCCACAACCACTTAACCTAAAGTCACCCACAAATGATTACAGGTGGTGCTAGAACACACCCCTAATTTCCTCCCAAATGTTCAGGGGAGAAGGAAGATAACTTCCCACCACACTTGACAATATTCTCGGTTTCTGAATACAGTCCAGACACTAGAAATCCCACAGACACAAAAGTGATGTAATGCATCACTCACTGAGAAAAAAAAAACACTTCTTGAAATGGATATAGACAACAAGCAGACCCTCTTTGACTAATTCAAGCTGGAATTCCATGAGTGCAAGAATCCGGTCTATCTATTGTTGATTAGATGGGCGTAAACCCAGATTATGCAGGCCTCTGACCTATAAGCAGGTGATATTGAACCTACATCAATAATGTTTGAGTAAAAACCTTGCCTGGCTCAGTGAGCAGAACACCACATTAATTGTTACAGTCCTGTCCATCCCTATTATCTTGCCAGACTTTCAATAGTTCTCCAGATTTGCCACAGACACCAGGTGTATTCTTGCCCTTCAGTCTAGCCACAGCCACCTTTACTTCCACAAGGATGTTTGGGTCATTACTAATTGGTAGTACTGATACAGGTTGCAGGTCATTCACTGGTTGAAGTTGTATACTGGGGGGATCAGACATGTACAGCTGCTTAAAGTAGGCTACTCAGCTTAGTGCGGAGGGCCCTACACTCACTGTCAGGAGATGCGCGTATACCATCCGCCAGAACGGAGCTATTATAGTCTGTGAGGTGGTCTTAGAGCAGAGCTTCTTCCGGACTCGTAAGCATGTCCAAGGTCACTATGAAAGAAATGGCTCTATACGTCTTCAGTGATTCCCCTGAAATACCTCTCCTTGTTCCTCCACAGGAAAGCATGAGCTCTATGATATGGATCCCAATATTAGGGGAGGTGTGGCAGAGTGGTCTTGCCACTGGACTGGTAATCCAATGGACCCGGATTCGAATCCCAATATATCAATGGGAAGATATTATTGGGATGGAACACCAAAATGCCAAAAAAAAAAAAACCCGCATTTGTTCCTGATTAAATAGCACTGTATGAATATTCCCATATTCAAAATATGCTACAGGGGGGCAATGCCTAGTGAGTTAATTGCTCAATAGGTGGCATTCTGAGAGTGAGGGTCCGAGTCTGGGGAATGAAACTGTGAAGCGCAGAGGCGGAGCAGCTTCAGAGATGGGATTGTTTCGAGCCAGGGTGCTTCGCATGTCTCACTCCCTAGACTGGATCAAGACCTCACGGGCCTCACCGTGTTCAGCGGTTGAGTGTGCAGGCTCTCAGCCTATGCTCGAGAGGGAGTAGTTGGGGAAAACAAAAAAAAACAAAAAAAAATACATAGCACGGCTGTTTCGCCCATACTATGACATCATGTCTCTGCTATAGCCAACGAGCTGTGCTAAACCCTCGGAGAACATTACAAAAGGGGCGTGGCGGAAACCGATCCAAAAAGTGTATCCTTGGTGGTGGAATGGTATGCATCCCCAGGTTGATCCTTGTATTCAGTCAGTTTGGCAGAACTGCTTTCTACTACACTGTCCAGCATCTCTTCCAAGCCAGACCTGCACAGTTGATCTTGCGACCTTAGAGCTCACAAGCCATGTACAGAAAAAAAAGATACTATGTCGTACATAGTAAAGGTGAGAGAACAATGCCTCTATTAATTGAAGGTGTGAAAAACAAGTAGACAAGTGGTAAACTCACTAATCTATCTTAACCTTATCCTTGCCGTTACAAGTCAAATTTTCTCCCACCTTTGTTCAGAGTCAGGCTCAAACCAAGGCTACTGAAATATTAAACGTCTGACCAATAAGCTAGCCCACAGATAGTAGATGTCCGCAATTTGTTATTCGATTAGTTTGGTTGATGGCTAGATATGGGCCACCGCAGAAATCCAAAAATCTTGCCAGGGCCTTTCAATGAGATGTAACATGTTTTCTAGTTCTACTTGTTGATCTTGTACAACGGTGAGCAAATTTTAGTTAAGGAATGAGATCGACAAGTACATACGTCTCACTTTAAGCCACTATCACATGACAAGAACACAATATCCGCAGCGGTGTGTTCGCCTATTACCTTAAAATAATGATATGAGAGAGAGAGAGAGAGAGAGAGAGAGAGAGAGAGAGAGAGAGAGAGAGAGAGAGAGAGGAATGTAAACAAGCCAATGTTAAGGAATGTCAATGTTTACTTTGGCTCATTAACCCTTTCAGCACCATGACATAATTTCCGTCTTATTATTGTTACTATTAGACAATTTTATTTAGCTAATAATCTATCACTTGGACTGAAGGGGCGTAAATAATATCTCCATAAACCATATAAGTACAATACATACCATAGACCCTTCTTAATTACATAAAATCGTCTAATGTTAGGTAAATAATAGATAAACATGGCATCATCGTACTAAAGGGGATAAGCCATGTCTAACTATACATAAACTTGACTTTTTATAAGTATTAATCTCCTGTTCCATAAGTAGCCAGACTATTACTATATTCCATTCATTATAAGTAGGCCAGGAATCGTGGAATGGTCCAATAATATTATTATACCCAACTTGATTATATTTATTTATTTATTTTTTACGGGCGCTAAATTAGGGTGTAGCAACATAACGTATTGTAGCCGCCTATAGTGATTAAGGGGGGTCACCGTTTTTGTTCTCTCCTTTTTTCTCTTTCCCTGGCTTGTATCCATTCGGTCCCATTCAGCCAACTGTTTTAAGACGTTTATCCCCATTCAGGTGTCGATTTCTTCCTGGCGAGCGATAGCGATCCAGCATTGTATGGAGAAATCCGGCTTCGCCGGAGAAATTTTTCTATCGAAAAATGTACAAATTTAGCTTGCTGTCAAAACAAAAAATTATATATGCTGGCTCGCTGCCGCTCGCCAGGAAAATATTGACACCTGGATGGGGGTAAACGTCTTAAAACAGTAGGCTGAGTGGGGCCGAATGGCTACAAGCCAGGGAAAGAGAAAAAAGGGGAGAAGAAAAAAACGAGGGAGAGAAAGAGAAAAAAGCGAGGTGGGCCCCCTTAATAGCCAACAAGTTATATGTACTTCTTCGTTACTCAGTTCAATTTTAGCTGCATTAATATTGGCAACAGAATATGGCTTAGGTCCAATGAAGGTAGTTAGCAATGAATAACTTCGCCGGTTATGGATGTCGGCTGCATGGGCTAATATTATTGTTTATTCGCATTTATTTCCCTCCAACACACAACACCTCCCAAAGACATTAATTAAAGTAAGCATGTGAGCCACCGGGATTCCAACCTGGATTACCACCTACAGATTTGAAACACACTAACCATTACACCATCAAGAGGTTTTTAGTTTGTTCCCTAAACCTCCATCAATCTTACAACTACACCCCCTAGACCCCCTTTTCAAGATCAATTTGTACATTTTTCGGTAGAAAAATGTCCCGGCCGAAGGCCGATGCCTCTTAAATTACAAGCTCGCTATTGCTCGCCAGGAAAATTTCGACACCTAAATGGCACGAAAGGTCTTCAGATTGACAGAAATGGTGCGAAAGTTATTAAAATCGACAAAGTAATGGGGCAAACGTCTTAAAAGTCTAACAGTTTATTCTGGTTATCAAACACTTATTTGATTCAGTTTCGGAAGTATCTGTGGGAGTCACAAACATAATGGAGTTGGTTTTGACCCTTTCAATTCATAGAGGTTCTTTCTAATCTGCATGAAATAGTTGAAGGGTACCCCAAAATAGACTGAAGAAATAAATGTGTATATTATATATGTTGTGAAAGAATGATAACAAATGATGATGAGCTCTTTGGGTTTTTTTCTGGTCCCCCTTCTTCCTCATGCTCAGCCCTTCTTCCTCATGCTCAGCCCTTTTAGTTTTCATATTTTTAACATGTTCAGCCCATTAGCTTGGCGATTTTAAGACCTTTCGCCCCTAACTTGCCTAAGACTTTTCGTGTCATTTATGTATCGAGTTTTTTTTCTGGCGAGCGATAGCGAGCACGTAATTTAGGAGGAACCGGCCTTCGGCCGGAATTTTTTTTTACCAGAAAATGTACACATTTATTTTGAAGGGGGGGTGTAGGGGTATTGTTTTGTTCTTTCTTATTTTAAGCTTGATGGAGGTCTAGCGAGGTTACTATAAAATAAATAAATACATAAATGTACCGAAAAATCACCACTACCCCCCTAAAACAAATGCTAACCCAGCCCTAAATGTACAAACTCGTTCAATCCCCACAGTCTATCAATATTATTTACGCTCATTAGAACCTTAAAACTGAATGCATAAAATACATATGCAAACTATATAATGGAAAAATTAATGAATCAAGAAATATGTAAGCGATACTTTTTTGTACAACCTGAAAAACACACGATTGATTAAATACCGAATTAAACGAGTTGCCTGTACCCCCACAACAACAACAACAACAACAACAACAACAACAACAACACCCCCTCCCTTCAAGGTTAGCCAGGTGGTGAACTCATCTTTATACAGGACACGCTCAAAACACACACACACATTCAACAATTAAGTTAAAGGCAGATTTGTAGTAAGTTGTAAACTCATCTTTATACAGGAAACGCTCAAAACACACAAACACATTCTACAATTAAGTTAAAGGCAGATTTGTATTAAGTTGTTCATATATTTATGGTTTTATTGTTATCTTTAGTTTTATCCCAAGACCTCCAGTAACCTAAATATAATACCTGTAAGACCCCCATTCGAGATTAACTTTTGACATTTTTCTGTAGAAAAATTTCCCGGCCGGTTCATCAAAACTTCAGCCGATTCCTCGTACTTTCGGCCGGTTCCTCATACATTACAGGCTCTCTATCGCTCGCCAGGAAACAAATAGACACCTAAATGGCACAAAAGGTCTTAAAATCGCCAAACTTACGGAGTGAACGTCTTAAAATCTCGAAGCTAATGGAATTAAAGATGAAGGAGAAGGGGAGGCTAAAAACTAACCCTGGCCGTAAAAGTGTACGCTACAGGCCCGGATGACCCAAGGTTAAGAGATACAACGTTGTATCTCTTAACCTTGTTGTATCTCTTAACCTTGGGATGACCCACAGACACACTGAGGTGGTACTCTGGGTCACGGAGGCTGGGAGGGTTGTTGTTATTGTTGTGTGTTTGTGGTGTAGTGTTGGAAGGAGGAACATTGTCTATGAACTACCTGGGTTGGTCTGTGTGTTTGTGAGGTACAGTCGCAGTCATAAATTCTGATTGGCCTACATCTGGAAAGCCTCGAAACATTAAAAGGAACCTCTTAAACATAAACACCAGGTAAAGAATTAATTAAAAGTTTCACTTCAACCAGAAACAGGTTCAAATATGTGTGTATCAGCATTCATGAGAGGGATATTTACATAGCCTTATTTAAATAGATACACTGGCCACATAGATCTTACGATCCTGCGAGGTGGCCAGGACTTAATCCTAGTAGAGATAGCAACCCCAAGAAAAAGTGGAAGGAAAGAATAGCAAAGACGAAGGCTCTCTTCCCACCCTCCGCTCCCTCCGGCAATTCGCCGTGAAAATAGTTAGAAAATAGTTAAAACCTTACGGGGCTTGGAAATCGCCTGAAGGTATTTATCGTATAGTTAGAAATGGAAAGGAAATGGCATGTTCACCTTCACTCTTTTGTCTGCTCTCAACTGAAAACAGAGAGAGAGAGATAGTGAGAGCGAGTGAGAGAGAAGGAAGGAAGGGGGGGGGGGGGGGTGCAGCCCACCACCTCGGCAGGACAGGAAGTATAATAATAAACAGACATACCCGCTATGTAGCCTTAAGGGAGCCCAGGCCCACCTCACTTTTTGTTTCCATTTCTCTCCCTCTCTCTTTGGCTTGTATCCATTCGGCCCCATTCAGCCTACTGTTTTGAGACGTTTACCCCCATCCAGGTGTCAATATTTTCCTGGTGAGCGGTAGCGAGCCTGCATATATATATATACATTTTTTTTTTTGACAGCAAGCTAAATTTGTAAATTTTTCGATAGAAAAATTTCTCCGGCGAAGCCGGATTTCTCCATACAATGCTGGCTCGCTATCGCTCGCCAGGAAGAAATCGACACCTGGATGGGGATAAACGTCTTAAAACAGTTGGCTGAATGGGGCCGAATGGATACAAGCCAGGGAAAGAGAGAAAAGGAAAAAAAGAAAAAAAAAAAAAACCGGCGACCTCCCTTTAACTATTTAGGCAGTCAGCATTTCCTTTTCCTCATAGTATCCCAAGTCTATCATTTCCTCTATTAGTCGGTCAAGGAAAACTATATTTATATTTATAATTATATTATAGCTATTCCTTAACCCTCAACCCTGTGCGAAGGTTAGATAAACATCGTTAAGTCTAATTAATCGTTGGGGGGGGGGGGGATATGTTTTTATTTTAAGTATTATTTATTTATTTTATTTTGTTCGGAGATATTATTTTCCAATGTCTGAGTAATTATATTTTAGTTTGCTCTCTAGATTTATTCAAGCTTAATTAAAAGGAAACATAAATAAACAACTCTGCCCCTCCTCCACTCACACATTCCCTTCAAGCTAAATATGCAAAACAAATTCGGAAAAAATTGTCCCGGTCAAAGGCTGGTTACTCCTAAATTGTAGGTTTGATATACCGGTAGTTCGCCAGGAACAAAAAGTCAACACCTGATTGAGGCGAAGCGTCTTATAATCGATATGATAATAGGATGAAATGTCTTAAAAACCACCAAAGAAATGGGGCAAATTGGGTGGGTTAAGGCGGCCCACCTCGTTTGTTTTTCTCTCTCTCTGGGTTGTATCCATTCGGCCCCATTCAGCCTACTGTTTTAATACGTTTATCCCCATCTAGGTGTTAATATTTTCTGGCGAGCGGCAGCGAACCAGCACATTTTTAAAAATGTTTTTTTGACAGCAGGCTAAATTTTTCAATTTTTTCAATAGAAAAATGTATCCTGCGAAGCCGAATTTCTCCATACAATGCTGGCCCGCTATGGGGATCAACGTATACAAACAGTAGGCTGAATAGGGCCGAATGGATACAAGCCGGAGAAAGAGAGAAAAGGAGATAAACCTATATATATCAGGTGACCCCCCTACAAAAAGAGCCTTCCGGTTGTATAGAGTGAGCCAGGCCTGGCTTTATAGTGATCAAGCAGTGTTAGCTTATAATAATAGCCGTGTATAGAGTGGCTAACTAATATTAACCTATAGCCCTGTTACCTGTCACTGTAATAATAGCCGTGTATAGAGTGGCTAACTAATATTAACCTATAGCCCTGTTACCTGTCACTGTAATAATAGCCGTGTATAGAGTGGTTAACTAATATTAACCTATAGCCCTGTTACCTGTCACTGTAATAATAGCCGTGTATAGAGTGGCTAACTAATATTAACCTATAGCCCTGTTACCTGTCACTGTAATAATAGCCGTGTATAGAGTGGCTAACTAATATTAACCTATAGCCCTGTTACCTGTCACTGTAATCAGTATCACCAAAGATACAAAAAAGGTATATGCAGTTGGGCATATTAATAGGTTAACTTTTGAGTCCTTTTACATACCTGACTATCATAATAATATTTTAGTTTATCACTACTATTATGCCTTTGAAGGGGAAATTGTAATGGACAGTATAATACCCCTTAATATACCTTCTATCATATATTTTTGTTTTGCAGCGGACAAGAAGTGAAGGTTAAATTTGTCAAATTATGTTTAGTTAATTGCGTAAAAAGCTATCTGTTACCGGAAGGTTTATAGTTATTTGTTTTTAAATTTATGCATTTATTATTAGTAGTATTATAATTTTTGTTTTTATTAAATTTCCACCAAGTTTGAAAAAATACCCCAAGACCCTCCTTCGAGATAAATGTATGCGTTTTTCGGTAGAAAAAATCCTTGGCCAAAGGCCGGTTTCTTCTCAATTGCAGGTATGCTATTGCTCACCAAGAACAAGAATCGACACCTAAATCACACGAAAGGTCATAAAATCGATAAGCTAATGGGGCGAATGTCTTTAATTCTCAAAACTAATGGGACTGTATATGACACAGCAACAACATGGTACTATCACAGCAACATGGTACTATCACAGCAACAACATGGTACTATCACAGCAACATGGTACTCACGGTGGATGGCCCTCTAAAAAGCATCCGGTTAATACTATTTCATCAGAGAGGGGTCTTTCTGTATCCCCTCAATATTAATTAAACACCATATCATAGTAACCCACAAGGCGTCGGATCATATAAGGTTAATGAGTATGACAAACAACCTTCAAAGTCTGAGAGGTTGATCCAAAGCTGAATACAATCTCGTGAATGTGACAAAAAATATACCGAGTAAAATGCAATACTGAGTTTGTACCCAGGAAGCAATGGTCAGACAAACATGGTATGTTTGGGGTTCCATAATATATTGTGGGAGATGGAGACGTGTGTGTTTTTTTTTTTTGTTTTTTTTTTTTTTTTTGCTGAATGGGTCTTGAGAGCAAAAGAGAGAAATTGACGCCTTTTAATGGCTAGAGTTTTTCCTACGCTGAATTAAAATAAACTAGTATTAGGAAGGATAGATTAAAATACGTCACCAATATTGAAAGGAAAAATGCTCGGGAAAAAAAATCCAAACCTTCAAATAAAAAAAATATATTAAATAATCCTTGTAATGTAGTGTTAATAAGGTTCTTCCAAAGTTGAATAATAACGTTTGGAGATGGTTAAAATATACCACACTATAGCGTCATTAGAGTGAAAACTTGAATTAAAGTATTTTTACTTCTTTGTGTTTCTTTTATTATTAGCGAGTATATATATATTTTCATTTTTGGCCATTTTTCTTTTCGATAGTGGTGATTTTATTTAGATTAGGAAGGACCTCTTGCAATTAAAAGGCTTCATTATCTCTCTATTAACCCATTTAACTTCCACAAATCTTTCCTCAGCTTGATAACATTCTCCAAGTATAGCTGGAATAAAATACAATTAGTGCCATCAGAATGAAAGTTTAGATATTGGCTTTATGCACAGGAAGTAAAGGTAAGACGAACATCGCAGGCATGGTTTTGTCCTTCCTAGATTTAGCATGTACCCGGTAGTGTTTTTTTGTATAAGGTTCATCCTTAAGTAGACAAATATCGTCTGGGCTACAGTAAAAGCGAGAGTAGCGTCATCAGTTTGAACAGCTTAAGGGGGGATGAGCGTATTTATTTCTTCATTTATAATTAAATTTTCTTATTATTATTTTAGTTTCCTCCCTAGACCTCCATCAACCTTTAAAAAAAACATCCGCCAAGCCCCCGGGGCTTCAAGATAAATGTGTACATTTTCCGATAGAAAAATGTCGCGGCCAAAGGCCGGTTCCTCTTAAATTACAAGCTCGCTATTGCTCGCCAAGAAAAATTCGACACGTAAATGACACGAAAAGTCTTATTATTGACAAACAAATGGGGCGAAAGGTCTTAAAAACGCCAAACTAATGGGTTGAACGTCTTAAAATCTCAAAACTAATGGGACTTTAACAGGAGTGAGAAAGGGAGCTATAAAAACGACCCCTCTCCCCTTAACACTATCATCCGACTTTTTGTGGTGCTTCTTTACACTATTATTGATGGTTATGACTGTTCTGCATATTCAAGCATTTTTGGTTTAGTTCTGTTCCCCACAATTTTCAAAGTTATATATATATATATATATATATATATATATACATATATTATATATATATATATATATATTATATACGGTATATATATATACTATATATATATAATATATATATATATATATATATATATATATATAACCGTGACATGTTGACCTGCAGGGTACCGGATTTTAAAGATGAAGAGAAGGATAAGGGCGAGACACCTAAATGGCACGAAAGGTCTTAACATTGATAGAAATGATGTGAAAGTTCTTAAAATCGCCAAACTAATGAAGCGAACGTCTTAAAATCTCAAAACCAATGGGGCTATACATGAGGGAGAAAGGGGTCCATAAAAAAATATCCCTCAAGTGGAAATCTCCCCTTAACCCATTCTGTACCGGTGACGTATGTTGTATTATATTCTAGCCATATTTAGATGATTTTATGCAGCTTAAGAAGTATCTGGAATAGTTAAAAGGGTTGATTGAGAAAGTTCAAAGCCATATCATTGCTAAAGATCCTTCCTAAACTTAATTAAATCGTCGAATAGTTGCCAGAATATAATAAAAAATACGTCGCCGGTACAGAAGGGGTTAAACACAAGAACTCCTAGGCCATATATTATGTGCATTGCTGCCAAATACTACACCAAAGCTCTAGTCTATACACTGTAAGTAGGGGAGAAATCGTGACCTCTATCCTCTGTAACTCAATAACGACTAGAGTAATCGAGCTAATATTTCTACCATTTGGAAAGAGTCCGCCACGGAATAGGTGGGGAAACTTATAGCCCATTTTCTCTAGCCCTTGTTCGAGTTACAGAGGATAGAAGTCATGATTTCTCACCCACTTACAACGAATAGACTATATCAATCAATCAATCAATCAAATCTGACGCCCCCAAAAGTGATGGTCATGACAGAAACTTCCTCCAGGCTCCCAGACATGTCGCCACTGACCCACTCCACCAAAGCTATTTTGATAATCATATTTTTAAGGGGGGATGGGGGGTTTTTTTCTGGCCCCCCTTCTCCCTCAGTCTTAGCCCCGTTAGTTTTCACATTTTAAGACGCTCGGTCCATTAGTGTTACGATTTAAAAACTTGTCGCCCTATTGCTGTGTAAATCTAAAACCTTTAGTGCCATTTAGATGTCGATTTTTTCCTGGTGGGCAATAGCAAGCCTGTAATAAAGGAAGGGGACATTTTACTAGCAACAATATTACAAATTTATCTAGAAAAGGAGATCTTGGGTATGTTTTTTAAAGCTTGATCGAGGTCTAGGAAGGAAACTGAAACAATATTAAGTACATAAATAAATATACCCTACCCTTTAAATGCAGCTGTATTTAATACCAGCATTGGCGCCCTTGATTTGGGGTGGCTCCAATGACGTCACACATCAACTGTCACACGTTTGTTGTGGTACTGATGCTTACTAGATACTTCAATACAAACAAAATTTAATGTAATTTATTCTTTAATATACTAAATGTTATTGCTTAATATTAGTATACGAACATACACTCCTAAATAGAAGCAGATCACAATATTAGTTATAGATTGAGTATTTTATCTAAAAATGGATGGAAGAGAGAGAAGTAGAGGATTAATGGCAACTGTTTAAGGAAGGAGTGAATGCAAGTGCAGAGGAAGTATGCGGTAAAAGGAAGTAGTAGGCAGAGGTATCAGGAAGGGAAGCGAGTGGTGGAATGATACGGTGAGAAAGGGAGTTGAGGAGAAGAGACCTTGGTTTGAGAAGGTTTTACACCATGGAAGTGTTGAGGTGGGGTCAAAGGTTGAGTGATCGTGTGGATCGAGAAGCAATGTGGAAGGTGCTAAGGATTTATGAAATTGGAGGACATTTTTGAAGAGCAATGAAGAGTTTTTATGAAGAGAGCAGAGCGTGTGTTAGAGTATGAAATAACGAGTTAAGTGAATGGTTTGAGGTAAATGTAGGTTTGCGACAGGGTTGTGTAATGTCACCATGGCTGTTTAATGAATATATGGATGGTGTGGTGAGGAAGGTGAAAATGAGAACTATGGGTAGAGGAATGGGTTTAGTAGGAAAGAATGGTAGAGATTGGGAGTTTGAAATCAGTTGCTGTTTGCTGATGACACAGCATTGGTGGCGGATTCTGAAGAGAAACTGCAGCGAGTAGTCAAAGAGTTTGGTGTGGTTTGTGGGCGGAGGAAACTGAAGGTGAACGTCAATGGTGTGTAATAGGGGTGATCGTAGGGTGAATCTAGATGTGAGGAATGGATGGGGAAATGCTGGAACAAGTAGAGTGTTTTAAATATCTAGGAGGAACGATAAGCAAGAATGGAGGTATGAAAATCGAGGTAAAACAGAGAGTATGTGAAGGAAGGAAAGTTTTCGGAGCAATGTGGAAGGTGAGAAATCTCGGAATGAAAGTTAAAAGTGCAATGTATAAAGGGATTATTGTACCAACAGTGATGTATGGGGCTGAGACATGGGCTCTGAAGGAAAAGGAGAGAAGAAAGCTGGATGTGATGGAGATGAGTTGCTTGAGGAGTATGTGTGGAGTGACTCGTAGAGACAGATTGGGGAATGAAGAGATACGTAGGAGAGTGGGGCAGCAGGAACATTTGTCAGCCAGAGTGGACACAAGGGTGCTGAGCTGGTATAGTCATGTTGAACGAATGGAAGATGAAAGGCTTACAAAGAGAATATGTGAGTCAGATACAAGGGGAGGTAGAGGGGTAGGAAGACCTCCATTGAAATGGAGAGACTGTGTAGGACAAACGTTGGAAGATAGAGGAATGACTATAGATCAGGCAAGAGAAGTGGTGATAAATAGGAATGAATGGAGAATGATAGTGAATAGATAAGTGTAAATGCGGTCATTTGGAAGAGAGGGTCATGCGCCAGTTGGACTAGATAATAGTCCATCAGGCGCCATCGGGGAGCCGGTAGTAATAAAGGGTACGTTTGGAAGCATGGTGGGCGGGCTTTTGGTGGCGGCTCCGCTGCGGGTCTGTCTGCGAAAATCGGGGTCTCTCCAGGAGATCTGGGATCTGGGAATCTAGCTAGGGACCCCAAACGGGTCTGGGTTTTTCTCCTGGACGACCTAGATGCGTGTGATTTTGTGTGTTTTTTTTCTTTTTCTGCTGTGTTTTGATGTCCATGGTTGGGCTCTGTCTCGAGTCGTCCTCACCCCTTTCCCCCCAAGAAAAAAAAAGGAAAAATGGGGTCAGTGTCAGAGTACATACATACATACATCTCACTATCTATCCATTTTATCATCTTTGGAATTCTCCTTCATTTAACCCTCTCCGACATATGACGCGATTTTGAGCCTATTGGGAATACTTTAAAGCCTTTGTTACCATCAGGGGTATTTAGAAACCTTTAGTTTAGTTACTTCAACCTCTGCAGTTGTCTTTGAGTTAGCTGTGGGCAGAAAGCTAATTTTGGAGAGGTAATTATATGAGTGAGAGAACTTTATTTCTTATTGCTAATCTGGCAACCTCTGCGTCATAAATGCGTGAAAGGGTTAATATATCAGATAGTTGTGTGAAAGCGATAATAGGACGAGTGCATCTTTCAACACAGGTTACCGGGTACTTTCCAGTGATTATATACTGTGCAGTCTTGAGATAGAGAAGGATAGCCAGATACCCCTATATTTTCATTGTTTTCCTTTCGAAACCAAGTCTTTTTTAGTCTTACCATATTCAGGAAGCCCTACTGATGTTCGAATCGTGGGAGTCTGGGGAAAGCAGCCCCCAAGTAAGTTAGAGTGTCATGTTAGATTAATGTTTCCATTGAAAATGAGAGACGGCCGGGCAGACACTCGCGGACCGCGGCGGACGCCGAGTAACGTAAACTAACCAATCACCCGCCTCCTCTGATGACAATATTGGCATTAACCTAACCTAACCTGGGGGCTGCCACCCACAGACCCCCACTGCTCTATATAATGATGTAGAAGACATAAAATCACTAAACAAGTACTGCGGGAGAGTGAAAAACAGCTTCGAGATCGTGCATCGTAAGAAAAATTATGAAATTAAGGTTGCCAATGACTCAAAAAATAATCCTAAAGCTTTTTACCAACTATATAAAAACAAGGTTAGAGATGTAATTGGTCCCCTTAAAAATTCGATAGGAGAAATGACAGAAAATTATTTAGAAATGTGCAGTACATTAAACAGTCAATTTCTTTCCGTTTTCACTAATGAAAATTTGGCACAGTTTCCAGAAGTCCGCAAGGTATATAGCGATAGTATAGAAAATAGGTTAAGTACGGTTACTATAAGTAGAAATGATGTGCTTAAGGAAATTGACAGACTGAAACCTCATAAATCGCCTGGTCCTGATGAGGTATATGCTAGAGTATTAAAAGAATGTAGGGATGAGTTAAGTTACCCATTAACATTTCTATTTAACAAGTCATTAGAGACAGGTATAGTTCCAGAAGCTTGGAAGCTTGCAAACGTAGTTCCGATCTTAAAAAAAGGTGACAAATCAATAGCATCCAATTACCGTCCCATTAGTCTTACATCAATCATAGGAAAGCTACTAGAGTCAATTATTGCTAGTAAAATTAGAAACCACTTAGATACATTTAATTTAATAAATTCTTCTCAGCATGGATTCACTCAGGGACGTTCTTGCCTTACTAATTTGCTTAGTTTTTTTTTTCTCAGAGGTATATGAAGCAGTAGATAATGACAAGTCATATGATATAATATATTTAGATTTCAGTAAAGCTTTCGACAGAGTCCTCCATGAGAGATTGATGAGAAAGGTTGAGGCACATGGAATTAGTGGGGCGTTGTTGGGATGGATTAAGTCATGGTTAATTGGTAGGAAGCAGAGAGTCAGCATAAATGGTACGAAGTCAGAATGGGGAGCAGTCAAAAGTGGTGTCCCCCAGGGATCTGTATTAGGTCCTCTGTTGTTTGTTATATACGGAACATAAATTACCTTGATTTAGGTATAACTAGTAGGATAAGTAAATTTGCAGACGATACCAAAATGGGGAGAAAAATTGATTCAGATAGAGATATAGAGTGCCTCCAAAGGGATCTAGATACCTTACACGAATGGTCAGTAAATTGGCAGATGAAGTTTAACATTGACAAATGCAAGGTATTAAAGATAGGGAAGATGCATACAAATGTTAAATATAAACTAGCTAATATGGAATTAGAAAACTCGAATTGTGATAAAGATCTAGGTGTGTTTATTAGCAATGATTTGAAGCTTAGAAAACAGTGTATAAGCGTTCGAAACAAGGCAAACAGGATTCTCGGGTTCATCTCTAGGAGTGTGAGTAACAGAACTGTTGATGTTATCTTAAAACTTTACTTGTCATTAGTGAGACCCCATATGGATTATGCTGTTCAATGTTGGTGTCCTTATTACAGAATGGACATAGATTCATTGGAGAGAGTACAACGTAGAATGACAAAAATTATCCATAATATTAGATATCTTCCGTATAAAGAAAGGTTGAAGAAATTAGGCTTACATTCGTTAGAGAGACGCAGAGTTAGAGGGGACATGATAGAGGTATTCAAGTGGGTTAGTGGGATTAATAAAGGGGACATGAAAAATTTACTAAAGCTCAGTGATAGCGAAAAAACTCGTACAAATGGTTTCAAATTAGATAAATTTCGTTTCAAGAAAGATATAGGCAAATATTGGTTTGGTAACAGAGTTGTAGATAGGTGGAATAGGCTACCAAGTGCTATAGTGGGATCAAGAACGATAGGGAGCTTTAAGATACAATTAGATAGGCATATGGACGAGATGGGTTGGGTGTGAGGGTGATCTGTCAGGTGTGGCCCAGGTGTGGGGATCTGCAGATCCCCGTTTTTCTGACCTCTGACCGTTTCGGTGAGGTAAGTCCTAATGGTGTTTTTAAGCTGGGCTTATAATTAGGGTTGGGTGTGACAGGGATCTGCCTTGTGTAGGCCAATCGGCTTTCTGCAGACTCCCATTTTCTTATGTTCTTATGTTCTTATGTTAAAATGGGTCAACAGAAAACTGGAGTTTCGGGGGTACAGTCGTCAAACCGCGGCGGACGAGTCTCACTTTAGTGACGGATTTTAATACTTAAATGTATCTATTTCAAGTCAAATATAAATTTTCGAGCATCATCGAACCATACTAAGTCTACTACGAATAATATTAACCTATTAGGAGCAACAGAATAGCGACAAATCAAGGGTTGTGAAGTTGTAGAATTATCATACATTCTACAACAGCACTCGTATCAATCCTTCCTCTGCACTCTATAAATGTTATTGTTTTTTCTTGAAAGGACAGTATTGCAACTGATGTTAGGAGTGATCCGCTAACTTTATTGAGAATTTGGTTTAATGTTATTCAGTTATTAATCATTTAAATCCCCCATGCAATTAGCTTAACCTTCTACTTAGAAATCACAACTCCTATGTATGAAAATAGCTGGGCTGTCGCGAGGCTAATCTTGACTAATACACTAAAATTAAATTGTGCAGTCAATATTTCCAGTTATTTCATTAGAATGTAAACATATGTGTCCATAAATTATAACAGTGTGAGATTAATACGGAAGAGTTTCCGCCGAATATAAGTAGCATTGGTCATTCAATGGCCTTTTCTATAGTATGATTTGAATCCGATAAATTGACTCCACGCAAGAAGAAATAGCACTGAAGAATATTGTTGATTATAAAGGCGATAAAAGAGAGAGTGAGATGCAACATTGTGGTGAATTGGAAGAGACTGGACAGACATAGCCCTGGCGTCACACTGGAGGTCATAATATCCGATACTATGAGCCTGTGGGACCAGCCTCTCTACACATTCTCAGCCCTACTCTGTTAAGGGGAAATATTTAGTTTGCTTCCTAGACCTCCATCAAGCTTTAAAAAAAAAATACCCCTAAGACCCCCCTTCGATAGATATTTGTACATTTTTCGGTAGAAAAATGTCCAGGCCGAAGGCCACTTCCTCCTAAACTACAGGCTAGCTATCGCTCGCCAGGAAAAAATTTACACGTAAATGGCACGAAAGGTCTTAAAATTGACAGAAATTGGGCGAAATGTCTTAAAATCGCCAAACAAACGGGGCGAACGTCTTAAAATCTCAAAACTAATGAGGCTAAATATGAGGGAGAAGTAGGTTCGAAAATAGTCCCATAAGTGAAAATCTGCCCTTAATCTATGGAACACTACTGCAGCGGCTGAGTACTGCTCAGCCAATATCTGTTTCCATCAAGCTCTGCGTGTCCAGCGTACAGTCGGGAGCATAAGTATACTTATAAGGTTACACCAATCTCAATATGTGAACCTTTAACCCATACAGTAGCGGTGACGTCTTTTCTTTATATTGTGGCAGTTATTAGACGATTTTATTCAGATTAGGAAGGACCAGTAGCAATAATAAGGCTTCAAATCATCTCAAGCTAGAATAAAATATAACACACGCCGCTGGTACTCAAAGGGTTAAAGCCAAGTTCTGAACCATCTGACCTATAACAAAACATTTTATTATTTCGTTTACGTTTTATACTGAACCAACTGGGTGTCGTTATTCGTGTTTCGTGGTTTAATTTTATTCAGTTATTAATCATTTAAATCCCCCATGCATTTAGCTTATCCTTCTACTTAGAAATCACAACTCCTATCTATGAAAATAGCTGGGCTGTCGCGAGGCTAATCGATTAATATTATCAGTATGAAGGGATACTCCTTTCACGTTAAAAGAAAACATACATACACACATACACACACACACACACGCACACACTTACATACACTCATAAATAATGTGGGACAAATATCGCTAACCGGCAGTTCACGAGTGGTATCTTAACAGTACGGTAACCAACATTATACTGCAGCGCACACTTCTACACTTCCTGCACACACACACACACACACACACACTATGGGGAAATGTTTACGGACAGCTCACGACCCAACATTATCCTATTTCTATTTCACTTCCTGCTCCTGCGCGCTCTTGCTCTCCTCTTCCTCTCTCGCTTTACGCTTCCTCTCTCGCGCGCTCTCTCTCTGCATAATAATTAATGTAGTTCGAAATATTAGTCACATCTTGTATGTAATAATTGTATTCAGCTACCTATGATCTCAATAACCATTGATGTAAGAAAACATGAATAGCCTCCTCATATGATTGCACTAGTTTTGTAGTGCTATTATTTACCTGTCAATTAATAATTCAGTCATTTTTTTTTTTTTTTTTTTTTTTTTTTTCATGAGCACGTATATACAGCATATGTGGCAATCAAATGAGGAAACTATAATAACACCAGACGACGATACTGTTGCTACAGTAGAATAATGCTCTTTGAGCAGTATGTATTGCCTTACCAGTGGTTGTCCCCTTATTATTATTATTATTTTATTATTATTATTGAAATACCACAGGAACGAAAATTCCTGGGAGCGAAACTTCCACCCCCAACGAGATCCCTCTCTTTCTACCACCTCCCTCCACATGTTACACGTCTCGTTAATCACAGTCTTCTAATATACAAATCACATTTCCTTACCCCCTGACATTCTTGAAATACCCACTAAGTATATTCAATTAGATACCAACCATGCAGACTATAATACGTTCGTTGTGTGTGGGTACGAGGCGATCTCAAGACACCTTAGCTCCCAGTGCACAACGAACCCGATCATGATTATGTCCGCCTGTATTAAATTATGTATTATGTTGATTTATACCATTGCCTATTTTTGTAATAATTGTATTCAGCTAACTATGATCTCAATAATCATTGATGTAATGAAAATATGAATAGTCTCCTCATACGATTGCACTAGTTCTGTAGTGCTATTATTTACAACCTGTCAATTAATAATTCAGTCACTACAAGCTTGCTTGCTTGCTTGTTTTTTTTTTTTTTTTTTTTTTTTTTTTTTTTTTTTTTAATGAAATACGTATATACAGACCATGTGACAATTAAATGAGGAAACTATAATAACGCATCTGAATAATGCCAACCTGACTTATAAACACAAATATGAATGTAACCAGACGACGATGCTGTTGTTTCAGTGGAATAATGGCTCTTTGAGCAGTATGTATCGCCTTACTAGTGGTTGTCCCCTCACAGGATGGGGGGCGCTGCTCAATAAACTCGCCCCTCGGGGCAAAATCAAAATCTCTCTCTCTCTGTGGAATGCATACCCATTTTTGCAAGACATACTCAAGGATAATATGAATAAATGAAGAAATGTCTGAAGATAATCTTTTTCGTGTTCAGCAGATGGTGGTTTAAGGGGAGATGGACCGGGTTTTATTTATCTATTAATTAATGTATTCATTTATTTTTTAGTTTCCTCGCTAGAACTCCATCAAGCTTAGAAAAACAGTCCCTAGACCCCCCATTTAAGATAAATTTGTACATTTTTCGGGAGCAATATGTCCCGGCCGAAGGCCGATTCCTCGCTATCGCTCGCCAGGAAAATATCGACACCTAAATGGCACGAAAGGTCTTAAAATTGACAAAATGCCAAACTAATGAGTCGAACGTCTTAAAATCTAAAAAACAATAGGATTATGAAAGCTATCATTCCTGGACGTTGATGAAAGCTTATCAAATTAGGGCATAACATGGATATAAATACAATATACTATAATAAGTAAATGCAATGCTGTTAAATCTGCGTGCGTGGACACTCTGGGAACTTCAATTCTGCCCCTTTCTAACTCTTCATAATGCTTGGATGAAGGAGAATAAAGCCCAAGGTAGTTTCGTTTATGTTCTAGAGTGTACAGTACCTACATCATTTGAATTACTCTCTTAACTTTCGCTTCTCATCAAGCATCTCTTCATATCTAGTGCTAGGTGTATTCTGTATTAGTTCTCTCTCTCTCTCTCTCTCTCTCTCTCTCTCTCTCTCTCTCTCTCTCTCTCTCTCTCTCTCTCTCTCCTGTCTGTCTTTTTTTGTCTGTGTCTCATCCATCTCAAAATTAATAGCTTTACTTGGTAGGTTACACTTTTTGTTTTCTAATGGAAGCGCCTATTGTCTGATGGACTAACTTGCGAAGAGTTAATCAAGATAAAGTCCTCATTTGTTATGTATTCGAACTACAGTATGTACCGGTAATTGACCACTTGCGAGTTTCGTTCTATAAGGAAGTTGGAGCTGTGGTCGTCAATATTTAGCTGAATTATCAACAAATATACGGTCATAATACATAATTATATAAATACATAAAACCACATTGATCATACTTATTAACCACCAGAAACTCACATTATTATTGCATTTCTCTTTAATATCCGATGTTCACGGCTCCAACTTCCTTATAGCCTGAAGCTCGCAAGTGGTCAATTACAAACCATCTCAACGATCCAATGTTAATCTGAAGCAAAATCAAACTTGAAAACAACATACCGCGCGTAGTGTATTAATATCAAGATACAATAGTGAACACAAAGGAAGATCAAATATGGAACACCTCATAAACTAAATACAATCTCTCTCTCTCTCTCTCTCTCTACTATCTGTCTCTCTATCCATCTCTGTCTATCTCACATGTTCACAATATATAATCATTGGGATGTAGCCTGTGCTGAAGGCTGCACTCCTCCCCATATCGTGTTCATTTAATTATCTGATATACTTATTAAATACCGGTACTAGTTAATAATCTGAAAAGTGGGGATTGGGCTCGAGTATATAGATAGATAGATAAGATAGATAATGTGTCTAATAGCACCACGCGACTTATACATGATCAGATGGTCTTCCTCTTTGTTTAAGGGGTGATGGGTAATTTTTCTAGATCCCCTTCTCCCTCATGTTTAGCCCCATTAATTTTCAGATATTAAGATGTTTGCCCATTAGTTTGTCGATTTTGTTTATGGCGAACGATAGTGAGCGTGTAATTTTGGAAGAACCGGCCCTACCGAAAAATTTACAAATTAATGTAGGAGGGTGATCTAAGATTCTAATGGATGTTTTTTTTGTTTTTAAGTTTGATGGAGGTCTAGGGAGGAAACTGGAAAAAACTAAAAATAAATCTATAAAATCAACCAAAAAATGAACCATGCCCCCTCAAATCTAATTTACCACTGACAATTGAACCAGTGACAACTGAACCAGTGGACAACTGAACCAGTGGACAATTGAACCAGTGGACAACTGAACCAGTGGACAACTGAACCAGTGGACAACTGAACCAGTGGACAACTGAACCAGTGGACAACTGAACCAGTGGACAACTGAACCAGTGGACAACTGAACCAGTGGACAACTGAACCAGTGGACAACTGAACCAGTGGACAATTGAACCAGTGGACAAGTGAACCAGTGACAACTGAACCTGTGACAACTGAACCAGTGACAATTGAACCAGTGACAACTGAACCAGTGGAAAACGGTTACAAATTTATTGAGAAACATTCATTAACCGCATTCATAAATCTAAGCAAATAGTTACAATGAAATATTAACAGACGTCCAGGTGCTGAAGGGGTTAACTATTATTATTATTGTTCCGCAACTGTACCAATGGATATAAAATATGAACCAGTGGACACTTAAAATAATATTTCTAGTCATAATATATTTATTTTCATCATTGCGAATTGTAGAGTAAAATAGTATAATATAGAAACATGTACCAGTGGATATAAAATGTGAGCCAGTGAACAACAGTTATAAATGTATTTATATTCATATTCTTTATATTTTTTCTTGTGAATGACATAGTAAAAGAGCATAGTATAAAAATTTGAACAAGAAAAATCACATCCAGCGCACAACAGTGTTCCCTATTCACACCACCTATATGTTAGCTATTACTCGCAGATAAAGGAGCTTATCTGGTTCACCTCCATACCCCTTAACTTTGGCGGAGAGTTGCTGTGCGAGTCTGGTGTACTTGTTGGCGGGTGTGTCGCAGCGATGTACCAAAGCATTTTGGTGTACAAGACGCTGGACGGCGATGTCCCGAGCAATGCCCTTCAGAAACTTCCACATATTTGGGTGCGCACACATGTACACCGATTTCAGGGCATTGTGGAACCCTTCACAGCAGTTTGTGGATTTTGGAGCACATTCTTCGGCGTCCTCAAAGTGGTTCCAAAGTTTGATAGGGAAACGGGGATCCCTCCGACGTCCGCCAATCTGCATGCCTCGTATGTATGTGGCCTCGAAATATGCCACCACTTCTTCGACTTCCGCCTCCTGAGGGAGGGTTACAACAAGCTCCTCAAAAATCTGTATGACATCATCTTCGGGCACAAATGCCAAAGCTGGCAGACACTTCATGAGCACCGAAAATGCGGGGTCATTTTCATACCTAGCCTTTAGGCCGACGCTGGCAATTTTTCGTATGACGCACTGACTGAGATGGAAAAAGCAGCCGGAAGTGGAGGCGGAGGGGAACTTCTTGGCAAATGCGTTGATAGCCGCAGCTTCAAAATCTGTGAGAACTTTTTCAGGTTGTAGACCAGGCATGACTGTGAGAAGGATGTCAATTATCTTTTCATACGTGGCTTGGGTTTTGTTGGGAAGAAGGAAGTAAACACAGGGAGGATAGGTGCTTCCGACTTTGGCGTGAATGGTGTAAAGTTGGAAGAAACATATGGGTGTGGTTTCGAACGTACCATCACACATCCATACCGTTCCGTTGCCGTTGAGACTGGTGACAATATTTAGATTACCCATGCAGATAATGCGGTCAACATCATTCACTCCAGAATCATGCAGAATAATTTCTTGATATTCTGGAGGAATATCAAAGTTTCTAGAGCGGGGGATTTCACGCACACTCTCATTGCGCTGACGTTTTCTTCTTAGTAATCGCTCCAATGACGACTTTTGTGGCAGTCGTTGCAGAGCGTCTTCACTTGCAGAAGCTACAGCATTGGCTATGGAGTTTCTTACACTGTCTGATGAGCCTTCGCCAAATGATTGTAGTGTGCTCACAACTTGCTGCACTTGGGCTGTTAGTGGATCGCCAGAATGATTATGAGCGTTGGTCTCCTTGGTCACGCAGTCCCCTTCTGTCATCACACTAGCACTGCACCGATTTTTACGATAATGGCGACAGCGCCAGTAGGAGATTCCTGGAGTCATCCAATGTTCTCTGCTCCTCTTCACATACTCATGCCCAGCATATAGGAAGAGTGGTTTACCCTGCTCGGTGCTCCCAAACTGAATAGACATTTAAGATTTATGGGTAGGATAGTGATAGTTTGTATGGTGAAAGCTGGGCATAGACTGACGACCACGAAGGTGTAAACAAACGGACGACATGGAGTGCAAGTGTCCTCGAATTTTCAGATTTCCATTGGTTTTCGTCTGCACTAAAAAAGGCACAGAAATCGATATTCAGCAGGAATATCAGCTAAAATACGGTCGTAATACTTTCATAAATACATCAATGATCAAATCATAGCCTGAAACTCGAAAGTCGTCAATTGTCACTGGTTCAATTGTCACTGGTTCAATTGTCACTGGTTCAGTTGTCCACTGGTTCAGTTGCCCACTGGTTCAGTTGTCCACTGGTTCAATTGTCCACTGGTTCAATGGTCCACTGGTTCAGTTGTCCACTGGTTCAATTGTCCACTGGTTCAATTGTCCACTGGTTCAATTGTCCACTGGTTCAATAGTCACTGGTTCAGTTGTCCGGTCACCGATGGTGATATGGTATAGCCTCTTTATAGTCCGGCTTGTTTCTATTCTTACCATCTTAGACCTACAGCACCTGATTGTCTACGCAAGGATCATTGTATGGTACCTTGAAAGTAATTCTCACTCTCTCTCTCTCTAACTGGTTCCACGTGGTTAGCTGCGAAATTAAATGCAGCTGTGTACAACGTCCACGAGAAAACTAGGGATAATCGCCAGTCATCTCACAAGTCCTCAACAAACTCTGACAGGACAAAGAAAAGCCTAATTATCCATCCTACCCTCTCAGAGAAGCTAATCCTTTCAAATCCTTCCCCAGGGGTCCTTCCCTTAACAACCTATACCCTTTCCCAGACTCCCTTCACCCCGCCCTTCTCCTCGCCTCCAAGCCCAGCTTCGTCCCTCCCCCACACCTTCCTCCCCTCTCCTTTATTCCAATACACCCTCAAGCCATTTCCCCCCCCTCCCCCCCATACCATCACCTAGATTTCTCGTACGACTCAATCACTCTTTACCCGAACAAAAACACTATTAAACTCTCTCCAACCACCGAACGTTTCATTGCTGTCGGATTCCCCCACTTACAAAAGATCGAGTAAGAATAAACAAACAACCAAATTAATGTATTTTAATGCCAGAAGTCTACGAAATAAGATTGACGAACTAAGACTTATGTTACTAAATGAAGAAATAGATATAATTGCGATAACAGAAAATTATCTAGACACCAACAATATCGATTTCATACACGAATACCAGATCAATTCATATAAATTATATCATAAGGACAAAGTAGGTAAGAGAGGAGGCGGTGTATTACTTTATATTATTATGTTCCTTCCAACAACCAACTATACTCCTAAAATCGATTAATGAAATTTTACAAACACATGTGGCAGTCCGTGGATTCGAATCCAGGATGCTCACACCGAAAATCAACACCTTATGCATCGCACCACGAAGACAGTTAAAGAATGGTGGACACTGCCTACGATTTATTATGCAACTTCGAATCCTGCATATCAATCTAAGCATGTACACACATCCCAACTGCAACTCACGTAGGCTATGCATATGTGAATGGAAAGAGCAATTAATGGGGCCTTAACCACTAGGGAAGTCCTCTCGATAAATTACCCCTGAACCAATATCAATTATTATGTTCCTTCCAACAACCAACTATACTCCTAAAATCGATTAATGAAATTTTACAAACACATGTGGCAGTCCGTGGATTCGAATAAAAGAAAATATATGCTCACTTGAGGTTCAAATTCCTTCTAATAACTCAGAACTGTTGTGTGTGATAATTAATAACAAGGATATAGACATTAATGTGGTTGGCGTATATCGTCGTCCAACTCATACCTATCAAGAGGATATAGCCCTATACAATAGTTTAGAAAAACTATCAACAAAACAAACCCTTATCATAGGCAATTTTAATCTTCCTAATACTGTATTCATTGGAGAGAATTAAAAGGGTCTGGCCATGCATCAGAAAAAATGACCGAATTTATTAGATAACTTCTTATATCAATTAGTCCAGAAACCCACGAGGGGAGATAATATTTTAGACCTAGTAATCACGACCCACGAAAATTTAATTTCCGACTTAGAAGTTGGGGAATTAATATCTAATTGTGATCATAATATCGTCAGGCTCCAAATTAATATGTCGCACACAAACAGCACTAGTGAAACTTTTATTCCCAACTATAATATGGCAGACTTCAATAGCATAAGAAATTACCTAAAATATATTTAATCTGCATCTCGAAGGTCTCACCAACATTGACGATATATGGGAAAGATTTTAAGAAATATTCATGAGTGCTCAAAAGAAACACATACCAATGCGTAAAAGACACAGTAAGAAAATAAACAAATATAAATATCAGTAGAGCAATTAGGGAAAGAAATCGTTTATACAACTTAAGAGTAACACAGAATAATACCATATGTAAACAATACCTGGCCGCCAGAAGAAAAGTAAAATCACTAATAAAAACAGCAAAGAGGAATTATGAAATAAGCATAGCTAAAGATTGTAAGACTAATCCAAAACAATTTTACAGATACATTAACAGTAGCAAACAAATCAAAAGTGGGATAGGACCCATACTTAACACTCAAGGTGTTCTAGAAACAGACAGCAAAGACATAGCCTCTATTCTTAACAATTATTTCAGCTCCGTTTTTACCACTGCTACCAACACGAAAACTCCACAAGCTACTAATCAAACATGCAAAATTGTACTCCCTGACTTCAAAATCAACCAATCAAACGTCACTAGAAAGATTGAACTAATGAAAATAAATAAATCTCCCGGCCCAGACCTATTCATCCCTAAAATCCTAAAAATGGTCAAAGATGAAGTTGCCGAACCCCTAACCAAAATGTTTAACATGTCACTCCAACATGGACAATTATCCACTGACTGGAAGACAGCGAATATTACACCGATATTTAAAAAGGGAGATAAAAAACTACCAGGTAATTACAGACCCATTAGCTTAACTTCCGTTATTGTAAAACTATTAGAATCAATAATAAGAGACAAACTTGTACTTTTCATAGAGAATAACAATCTTATTAATAATAGTCAACACGGCTTCAGAGCAAACAAATCATGCCTAACGAACCTTATCGAATTCTATGACAGCCTATTTAAGATTAATTATTTTACCAAAAGTCTTGATGTAGTGTACTTGGACTTTCAGAAGGCCTTCGACAAGGTCCCTCATAATAAATTACTTCAGAAGGTCGAGAACCTAGGAATACAAGGCAACACACTTAATTGGATAAGGAGTTGGTTAAGCAAAAGAAAGCAAAGAGTAATTATTAATGGAGTGGAATCAGAATGAACTCCAGTGACTAGTGCAGTCCCCCAGGGTTTAGTACTTGGTCCATTATTACTCATAATATATATTAATGATTTAGACAACGGCATCAATAACATAATTTCCAAATTCGTCGATGACACTAAGATAGGAAATGCAATAATCTCAGAAAGCGATAGAAGTAGCCTGCAATCAGATTTAAACAAGATATCGGAGTGGTCAGAAAATTGGCAGATGCCCTTTAACGTAAACAAATGCCAGATACTACAAATAGGCTCCCAAAACAACACATACGAATACCACATGAATGGAGAAAAGATAAAGAGCGTATCACAGATAATAGACCTAGGAGTGCTTATCAATGACAATCTAAAATCTACAAGCCAATGCACTGCAGCATCTAACAAAGCAAATAGAGCACTAGGTTTCATTAGTTAGTTGTTTCATAGTTGTACCACTATATAAAAGTATTGTGAGGCTACATCTGGAGTATACTGTGCAGTTTTGGTCTCCCTACTTAATAAAAGACATAGAGCAACTAGAATCCGCTCAGCGTAGAGCAACAAAGTTAATCCCTTCCCTTAGAAATAAACCATACAATGAGAGATTAAGAGAACTCTACCTGTTTTCGCTTAAGAAACGGAGAATAAGGGGACAGCTGATACAGTATTTTAAGATACTAAAAGGCTTTAATAACGTAAATTCTAATAATCTATTTAAGATAGCCAAAGAAGGTTCCACAAGAGGAAACAAATTAAAAATAACAGGCAGGAAAGCGAACCTAGTCATAACTAAACATTTCTTCACCCACAGTATTATTAGTGAGTGGAATAAGCTCCATGATGAAGTTATTGACAGTGACTCAATATACACATTTAAAAAAAGGTTAGACACATATCACAGAAAAGTTGGTCTGCAGTAGAAGCTGATCACTGACAAGAGAACCTGGCAGAAATTAACACGTTTTCAGTTGAAGAGAGCAGGGAAAAATAAATAAATAAGTAAATAATAATAATAATAATAATAAAAAAAAAAGTGAAGGTGTGCATGTCTTTTCCTTTCCATTTCTAACTATACTATAAATTCCTTCAGGCGATTTCCAAGTCCTGCAAGGTTATTCACTTCTAACTATTTTCATGTACGGCACATTGCCGGAGGGAGCGGAGGGTAGGGAGAGAGAGCCTTCATCTTTGCTATCATAAGAACATAAGAAAATGGGAGTCTGCAGAAAGCCGATTGGCCTAAGCAAGGCAGATCCCTGTCCCACACAACCCCAATTATAGGCTCAACACTCTAATACCCTGAGGATCATCTTACCAAAACGGTTAGAGATTAACGCAGGATTACGGGGGTCTGCAGAGCGCTGATTGGCCCAACCTGGCTGATCCCCCTTCACACCCAACCGTTCTCGTCCATATGCTTATCCAATTGTATCTTAAAGCTCCCTACCGTTTTTAATCCAACTATAGCACTTGGTAGTCCATTCCACCCATCTACAACTCTGTTACCAAACCAATATTTGCCTATATCTTTTCTGAAACAAAATTTATCTAATTTGAAACCATTGGTACGAGTTCTTTCGCTATCACTGAGCTTTAGTACATTTGTCATGTCCCCTTTGTTAATCCCACTAACCTACTTGAACACCTCTATCATATCCCCTCTAACTCTGCGTCTCTCTAACGAATGTAAACCTAATTTCTTCAACCTTTCTTCATACGGAAGATTTCTAATATTATGGATCATTATTGTCATTCTACGCTGTACTCTCTCCAATGAATCTATGTCCATTCTGTAATAAGGACACCAAAATTGGACAGCATAATCCATATGGGGTCTCACTAATGACAAGTAAAGTTTTAAGATAACATCAGCAGTTCTGTTACTCACACTCCTAGAGATGAACCCGAGAATCCTGTTTGCCTTATTACGAACGCTTATACACTGTTTTCTAGGCTTCAAATCGTTGCTAACAAACACACATAGATCTTTCTCGCAGTCTGAATTTTCTAATTCTAAATTAGCTAGTTTATATTTAACATTTGTTTGCATCTTCCCTATCTTTAATACCTTGCATTTGTCAATGTTAAACTTCATCTGCCAATTTACTGACCATTCATGTAAGGTATCTAGATCCCTTTGGAGGCACTCTATATCGCTATCTGAATCAATTGATCTCACCATTTTAGTATCGTCTGCGAATTTACTTATTCTACTAGTTATATCTAAATCTAGGTCATTTATGTATATAAGAAACAACAGGGGACCTAATACCAATCCCTGGGGGACACCACTTTTGACTGCTCCCCACTCTGACTTAGTAACATTTATGCTGACTCTCTGTTTCCTACCAATTAGCCATGACCTAATCCATCCCAACAACGACCCTCCTATTCCATGTGCCTCAACCTTTCTCATCAATCTCTCACGAGGGAGTCGAAAGCTTTACTGAAATCTAAATATATAATATCATATGACTTGTCACTATCTACTGCTTCATATACCTCTGAGAAAAAGCTAAGCAAATTAGTAAGGCAAGAACGTCCCTGAGTGAATCCATGCTGAGAAGAATTTATTAAGTTAAATTTTACTAAGTGGCTTCTAATTTTCCTAGCAATAATAGACTCCAGCAACTTTCCTATGATTGATGTGAGACTAATGGGACGGTAATTGGATGCTATCGATTTATCACCCTTTTTGAAGATCGGAACTACATTTGCAAGCTTCCAAGCTTCTGGAACTAAACCTGTTTCTAATGACTTATTAAATAAAAATGTTAATGGGCTACTTAACTCATCTCTGCATTCTTTTAATACTCTAGCATATACCTCGTCAGGACCAGGCGATTTTTGAGGTTTCAGTCTGTCAATTTCCTTAAGCACATCATTTCTACTTATACTAACTGTATTTAACATATTTTCTATACTATCACTATATACCATATTAACTGATGGAATCTGTGCCAAATTTTCATTAGTGAAAACGGAAAGAAACTGACTATTTAATGTACTGCACATTTCTAAATAATTTTATGTTACTATCCTTTCCTTCCACTTTCTCTTAGGGTTGCTATCTCTATTAGGATTAAGTCCTGGCCACCTCGCAGGGATCGTAAGATCTGTGTGGCCAGTGTATCTATGTAAATCTATGCAAATTTATGTAAATCTCTCTCTCTAACACCACGTATTCTCACTTCTCACTAGCTATGCACTTCCTGACATTATATATGTATAATATGGGAATATTCACACAATGTTTTGTAAATTGGAAACAGCAAGGGTATTACGAAACACAAATTCCAACCCAATAATATCAACATTGACACATCTGGATTTGAACCCGAGACTTTAAAATTACTAATCCAGTAGCAGGCCTACTCCACCACACCTATCCTCTGTTACAATCAATGATACCTTTAAAAGGGTAGATTATTATAGACACTGTTAATTACTTGTTCATACATACATTTTTCTGGTGGTCAAGTCATTTATTGCATAACCAAATGTTTACATACATCACTGCGCAACTGTATATCCATGATAATACACAAGCTCACAATTATATTAATACACATGTTACTGACATTAAAAAAAGCTGGTTATATTTTAAATTGTTAACCTTATGAGCATATGATGAATTATGACACTTCTCACTATATTCTGGCTAATATTATACGAGTTTATTCAGTTTTGGGAGGGTCTCTAGGAATCAACGGGGGTAAAGTCTATTTCAGTAGCCCCTTTGACTCCAACAAATTCTTCCCAAATTTAATCAAATCGTCTACTGATAGTCAAAATAAAGGTAGCAAAACGTTAACATTTTCAGTACGATAATGCATCTTATTCTGGCTATCATTAGACGATTTTACTCGGCTTTCGAAGGCCCTCTGGGAATTATGATACTATATTTTATCTCAATTAACCCTTCCACTTCCACAAATTCTACGAAAACTAAATCAAATCGTCTAATGGTAGACAAAAAAGAAAGAAAAGCGTCCTCGTATACCGATATACCGGTACTTGAAAGCGTCCTCGTATACCGATATACCGGTACTTGAAAGCGTCCTCGTATACCGATATACCGGTACTTGAAAGCGTCCTCGTATACCGATATACCGGTACTTGAAAGCGTCCTCGTATACCGATATACCGGTACTTGACAGTGTCCTCGTATACCGATATACCGGTACTTGAAAACGTCCTCGTATACCGATATACCGGTACTTGAAAGCGTCCTCGTATACCGATATACCGGTACTTGAAAGCGTCCTCGTATACCGATATACCGGTACTTGAAAGCGTCCTCCTATACCGATATACCGGTACTTGAAAGCGTCCTCGTATACCGATATACCGGTACTTGAAAGCGTCCTCGTATACCGATATACCGGTACTTGAAAGAAAAACTGGTAAAGGTTAACGAAAATAAATAAACATCAGAGAGTGAGGAGTGTTTAGGTGTGTGAGGAGTGGTAGTAAAATGATCATACTGATAAAAGAAGATACACAAATACACAACAAATAAAACGTGCGGGCGTGCACCTTTATCATCTCTCTATCTCTCTCTCTCTCTCTCTCTCGATGGCAGATTACCCTAGAAATAATGTAATGAAAGTAGGCGTACAGGATGAAAAATATGCACAAAAATGTAAATAATTTCTGAATAAAGGACATGCAAAAGTTGTATGTGTTCGGAAGATGGTATTCATTTCTTGCTAAACAAATGCGGAAGGAAATGTTTGTGGACCGTAAAAAAGAATGAAGAAGTCCTTGCATGACAGTGTGGTAATCCCGACACTAACTTACGGAAGCGAAGCATGGACTTTCGGGAAGACACTCAGACCAAGAGTGAGAGCGGTGGAAATGAGTTACTTGAGAAGTGCGTGCGGAGTTACATGGAAGGATAGACAGCCGAATGAGGAAGTAAGAAGGAGGTGTGGTGTGGAGGTAGATGTGCTGGAAAGTGTGAAAAGGAACAACTTGAGACGGTTCGGCCATATGGAACGTATGGGAAGCAAGAGAATGACTAATGCTGGGGTCACACATTCCCGTATATGCTCCCGTACGAAGGTTTATTGGTAGTTGACAACCGATTACGTAAAACGTAAGGGCATAGTACGCAAAACGTAAATTAAATTGTGTATAGTCGTGGGGGTTGGTACGCATGACGGGAGTAGCCACGCTGGTCGGGGAGGTGGTGGGTGCGGCCAAGGCCGCCCGGTATGTTTTGAATTTGAAATCACAGTCGGCTCACGCGCTCCCGTATGTTAAAAGTCGGGAAATCTTACGTCTGACCGGGCGAGCAGCTACGTCTAACGGGAGCAGCCCCGTCAGACGTAGCCGCTCGCCCGGTCAGACGTAAGCTGCTCCCGTCAATCGTAAAATATTCCCGTCAAACGGGAAAGTTTACGTTAGTCCGGGCGCATCTGGCAGCACCGCCGCACTGCGGGTTGGCGGGAAGACGCGGCAACGTTGTACGAGGGGGTATATAAGGACCAGCGGGGGACACTCCAGTCACACCTCTCACCACACCGGAGCAGCAACCAACAAGCCAACCCTGCCACCCTCTGCACCCTGCCCTGCCCTGCCCTGCCCTGCCCTGTACCTCCAGCCACCCTCTGCACGCTGCCCTGCCCTGCCCTGCCCTGTACCATGCATAAGAAAGGCGTGAAGAAGGCCAGGAAGGCTTCCCCTGCCACCTCGACGCCTGCCACCTCGACGTCTGCCACCTCGACGTCTGCCACCTCACCGCCTGCCACCTCGACGTCTGCCACCTCACCGCCTCACCCCTCAACGCCTGCCACCTCACCTTTTGATCCCTCTCAGCCTGGCCCATCCAACTCTGCCACCTCACCGCCTGCCCTCTCGACGCCTGATGAAGATGAAGTTATTATCGACCTCGGCCCCGATAGTGGAGAGCTCGACACTGTCGAAGAGGTTCCCGAGGATGAGAGTGAGGAAGACGAGGAGGAAGAAGAACCTGCACCTTCCAACAGCGTACAGACCCCACCAAAGAAACGGCGCCGGAAGAAGACCAACATAATACTGACGGAGGAGACTGAGCGTATGCTGGCAGATTGGATTGAACTGGATGCGCCTTTTATTTACGACAAGGGTGACCCCAGGCACAAGAACAAGGAGCATATTGAGGCTGTATGAGCAGAGAAGGCTGTGACCATGGACCCACCAATGACCGCCTTCGACTTAAAGACGTGGTGGGGATCTCTCCGCTCCAGGTTCGGCCAGCTCAGCAAGGTGAAGAGTGGTGCTGGGGCCAAACGACTGACGGAGAGGGAAAAGTGGATCCTCAACATGTTCCACTTCATGAAGCCACACATCGTGCGTCAAAAGAAGCCCCGGACACTTGATATGCCTGAGGTACGTTGATATTTGTTATGTTTTCAAACCCTTTCACAGTGACAGTGTCATTTTTTTGTTTTCGTAATTATTTTGCTTATAATGATGCTATTATTGTGTTCAATTTATCGTGTTAACTTAAATTTTTTGTTAATGAAACGCATAATAACTCAAACCAGTTTATTCATGTTATTTAAAGGTTACAAGGATGAATGGTTATGTTGAATGTTATTTTAAAGTTCATAAATAATGTACATGTTACTAATTATACATTCATGTCCCAACAGTCTGCTGCCCAAGCTGCCGCACCGGAGCCTGCTGCTGTTCCTGTCCCTGACCCCACCCCAGCACCTGCCGCCCCAGTCTACGAACTGGATGACCCCTCTGCCGGCAGTCAGGAGGAGGAGGACACACCCCCAGCCATCGCCCAGCCTGTGCGGAAGGTGAAGAAGGGGAAGCCTCCTGGTGCTGTCCCTTCAACTACAGCACACGGGACCCTGGAGCAAGTGAGTAGAGGAAATATTAGTTACATTGTTCATTGTTGGCACCCCATTGCAATTCCATGCTATTATTAGATAAAGTGTTTCTGTTTCCAAAGTTATTAGAATAACATAAAGTAATAATAATACTAAAGATGTCATGATTTCACACCATACTATCAACAATAACTTTGAACATATTGGCTTCCCAGAATACCACAAAATTTCATTGGTTAAAATTAATACTTGGTCAAATATGAAAATATTATGTTTCGTGTGTTTAATGTTCTCTTGTTCCTTGTTCAAGGTCCTTGAAAATTTGGAGAAGCTGCGCCAGAACCTGGGCCAGGCTTTCGATGTGGTCGAGGACCCGGACCACAAGTATTGGCGCCACTCCCTGGAGGGCATGGCCAAAGACTGTGTGGGGCTGCCTCCAGCTTATAACACCCAACTGAAGTTGGAACTCTTGGCAGCCATCGACCGGTTCAAGCTTGCCCATGCGGAGGGAGTGGCCCGGCCTGGTCCGGATCTCTTGCTCCACGCCCACAGGAGCTTTGGCTTTCCGGCGCCCCAACCCCAACCCCTGGCACAGCAGCATCCTATACAACCGATACATACCGATACAACCTATACAGGGACAGGGCACTCCGGCAACCACCCTGCCTCCTCCCACCCTGCCGACCCAGCCCCAGCCTGCTGCTAGGGGCATCGTGCTACCTGCACACCAGATTGCAGCCTTGCAGTCATTGCTGGTGCCGCCACGTGTAGCGACACCCCCTCGCCAATTCGTCCCGCCTACTGCCTCCACACCCAGCCACACGTCGTTCGACCTGGGGCAGTTTGGCACCACCTTCATTGATCTGATGTCGGCCCAACAATCACCTGCATCTTTCAATCCAGGTACGCCCGGGTCGGCCATAGATCCCATTAATCAAACCCTGGAGACCCCCAAGAAGTAGCCCTACCCTCTCTATATGTAAATAAATGTTAATTTGTATTTTGAAAAAATATATGTATTTGTGTAATGACGTGTGTGTTTCTATTTCCAATATTTTATCATAATTATTGATTAATAAGATGACAAATAAAATCTATAATGAAAGTAATGAGTAAGCATAAAAATGAAAATAATTAATTTAAACGCAATAATGATAATATGGTTAATAATAATTATGAAAATCCTTGACTGACAACTTAAATTAAATATAACTGTAAAACATAAAGTACAAAACAAAGGAAACGGAAAAAATACAAAAATTGAATGAAATATAAAAGTCAAAGATGGAAAATTAAATAAGCATGGTACAATTTAAGTAATTAAAGGAAATATAAAAATATAAAATAAAAAAAATATGGAAGAACCTAAAACATTAAAGAAAATCCAAATTAAAATATAAAAGTACAATACAAAGCAAACTGGCAAAGACTCAATAACTTAAATGTAAGATGAAACTAAAATATAAAGCAAAATAATAAGTAAACAGGGGAAAATCTTACAATTTTCAATGAAGTATTAAAGTATATGTAACTCACCTAAATCCTGTCATCCTGCCAAGCCACAGATCCTTGAGGGGAAGAGAAGTAGGTCTTGAGGTAGTTGCGTTGTGCCTTGGCAAGCATGGTTGCAGTGTTGCGGGACACGGGTGGGATGTTGTTTCCTACAGGTGGGTAACTCCTCCAGGCGGCAGGTATGAGTTGGTGGGTGTGTGGGTCCTCTTGATCTACCTCTGATTGGGGTGGGCTTCGTCCTCGTAGGATGTTGTGCAGAATGCATGAGGCCAACACAACAACCTCTACACGTTCAGGTTTCAGAGATATTGCAGTGTGGAAAACCCGGAAGCGGTTGGCAAGAATGCCAAAGGCGTTCTCTACTGTCCGGCGGGCCCTGCTGATTCAGTAGTTGTATATTCGTTCCGGTTTCGTGAGGGATCGTAGGGGGTAGGGCTTCATCATGTAGGCGCGCAGAGGGAATGCATCATCACCTACTAAGAAGTAGTCCGTGGGTGGTCCAGTGGGATCGGTAGAGATGACCTCGGCGGGTGGCAGATTTGCGTTCTGTCTCTCAAGCAACTTAGACAGACTGGTGTGTGCAAAGCCACCACCATCAGACTCTGACCCTATGGCACCAACGTCGACGTAAATGAACTTGTAGTTGGAGTCAACAATTGCCATCAGGACAATGGAAAAAAACTTCTTGTAGTTGAAGTAATATGTGCCACCAAAGTTTGGGTTTTGGATCCGTATGTGTTTGCCATCAATGGCTCCTACACAATGCGGCAGATTCCATCGTTCCTCATAGCCGCTGGCAACCTCCTTCCATTCAGCAGGCGATTGTGGCGTCTTGATCTCCTGATCTCCGTAGACAGAAATGATGGCCTGGCAGGTGTCTGGAACAATTTGGCTGATGGTGTTGTGGGCAACACGAAAGTTGTATTGCAGGCTCTTATAGGAATCACCCGTAGCGAGGAAACGTAGGGTGATGGCCACCCGCAGACCAGGAGGAATGGGTTTCTGCCAGAACGTAGGTTTCCTCTGAATGAGGGGGGTGACACGTTCCACTATCTCATCAAATAGTTGTTTGTCTACCCGGGTGAAGTTTTTGTATAGTTGTGGACATTCTGTGGCCAACTCTTGCATCAGCTTCTCATAATGGCCATGTTCAGGCCTTCGTTGTAGATATGGCCACACCCACACTGTCCTCTTGCTCCTTTCCTTCTTCTTTTCTTGTTCATCTTGATGGATGTAGTTTGCTATTGCAAGCAGTTCTAACATTTCTATGTAGGAAATGATCCATTTCATGAGCCGAGTGTTATGCCTGTTCTCCGGTTTGATTAGGGAGTTCACCATCTTGAACTCCTCCAGGATGTATTCCGCGATGTTGTTCATGGTGCCGAGTCAGGAGTGGGAATGGGAAATTTGTGGCCAGCCCTGCCCTTTTGTAGTTCCCAGATTCCAGCCCAGACCTACATGGTTGACAAAGACTGTCTTTGTCTGTGTTTGGACAGACGGGGTGTGCCTACGATTGTCCGGAAACGGTCCACGTAAGTCCTAAAAACTCCCAAGACGTACGGCCTCAGCTATGCAGGTCTTGTGGGGGCGTGGCCATGGGCGTGGCCTGTGTTCCCGCAAATCGGGCAGCCCAGGCGGACTAACAGGGACATGCTTACGCAAGTCGCAAGCACGTACGTAGTTCCATACGACTACATTACGTCTGACGTAACACTGGCCCCGTCACGGTACGTCTGTTGGGAAGTGCAATAGTCGTGGTCTATACGGGCGTACACGGCCGGACTACGCCCGTCAGAACACAAAATTGGCGATTACACCTGACGGGAGCTGTCGGGAGCGATATACGGGAATGTGTGACCCCAGCATAAGAGGGTGTACGAGAGCGAGGTGGAGGGACAGAGAGGGAGAGGTAGACCGAATGAGAGGTGGAAGGACAGAGGGAGAGGTAGACCGAATGAGAGATGGAAGAATGGAGTGAGGAAGTATATGAATGAAGGCGGTGCTGGTTGGGAGGAGGGGCGTCGACTGACTGGGGACAGGTGCATGGGGGCGGTTCGTCCGTGGCCACCCCTTCGGGGATCACGGCGTCAGGCAATATAGATAGATAGATACATTGAAAATTAACAAACACATTGAGGAAGTAGCGACAGGAAAAAGAAACATAATATAAATATATAGAAGATGGTACAGCAAATATATATATATATATATATATATATTATATTAACCAGTACGTACTATAATAACGTACATATTCATTTTGTTCTGGCTATTGTTAGACGAATTTATTCAGCTTGGGAATTGCGTCTAGGAATCACGCAGTTAAAATTTATATCTAATAACTTGCCAACCCCCACAGGCCCTATCAAAGCTGAATAACATCCTCTAATGATGGTCAGAATAAGAATAATAAAAGCATTATCGTACTGAGAGGGATAACATACCATACGTGTCATTTAATACACAACTCTATTTCCTTAATGGATTCTTAAGAAGCCTCGGAATATCTATAAAGCTTTGAACCCCGAATTTAAAGGAAAATTGCCGGAAATAACTGTTTAAAGCCGCTTTAATAAAAGTAAGAACATATAAAGTTTAACAATAATAATTGTGCGAAGAACAGGGAGCGTTTAGGAATGCCAGGCTAGGTAGCAACATTATAAATCATAATAGAGGAGGTAAACCAATAGTTAATTTTATCAGCATAACAATTGTAGATAACATATTATAGTTTACCATGAACTTGTAGTCTGAAGTGTAAAGAGGGTGAAGGCATCCCTTAACCCTTTCTCTACTGGCAGCGTATTTGTAATTTGATTATAGTTATATTCAGACGATTTTCCGCAGTTTAAGAAGGATCTGTGGCAGTAAAAAGGTTAAGTGAGATAGTTCGAAGCCTGTTTATTGCTGTAGGCCTTTTTTAAACTGAATATAATCGTCTAATAGTAGCCAAAATATAAATAAAAAGACGTAGCCGGTACAGAAGGGGTTAACCCGTTCAGCACAGTCATGTTGGGTTCCTCTTATTCTGTTTACCATTAGACAATTTTGCTTGACTTATAGAAATTTGTTTAGCTTATAATCTACTTCTATGACTCAAAGGGGTGAATACGATCTCAATAAACCCTCTGAATAACAGGTCCTTCTTAAACTGCATAAAAACGTCTAATGTTGGCCAGGATAACAGGTAAATAAGACTTAATCGTGCTGAAGGGGTTAAAGAAGGCTAACGTAGATTATAAAGACACGACCAGAAGAATACGAACAAATAATAAAAACAAGGATAACAACAAGCAACACCGTAAGCACAGCAACAACAACAACAACAAAGACATAGCCACCACAATACCAACCATATCCATCACAACACGACGATATCCTCCACAACAACAATAACAACAACAACAATCAAAGACATAGCCACCACTAAATATATGCATCACAGCACAACGATATACACAACAATAATAACAACAAAACCACATAACTACGGCTACAACAAATAACAATAACAACAAAACCACAGAACTACGGCTACAAACAACAACAACCACAGCACCACAGCAACGAACAACAACAATAACCATATCAAATAAAAACAACATAATCTACATAAACACCCACACCAACACCACCTCCAAAAACAATAACAAAAACAATAACCAATTACACGATATTTATAGCATTACACAAACACAATACAAGAGCTACCAACAAAAGTACCACAACATAGTCATGGTAGGGTCGCGCTAATAAGTCATGTCCCAGTTATCATTACGTTTGGCTTGCTCTGTGCTGTATTAATGTCTGTCAGATGTTGAATAGGGTGGGTAAGTGTAGGAACATGGTTGTATATTTCACTCGATATGAATAACTGAAGCTTAGATATTGCTGATACCAATTATTGATCTAAACATATTTGGTGCCGAGACATCACTTATTAGCGCGATTGTACACCGCATATTAAGGGGGTAGTGCTTGGTTTTTAGTGTATGTATTTTTTTATCAATATATTTTTTGAGTTTCCTCGTTAGACCTTCACCAAGCTTAAATAGAACACCCCTAGACAAGATAAGCTTGCAATTTTTTTGGTAGAAAAATGTCCCGGCTGAAGGCCGGTTCCTTAAAAAATCACAGGCTTGCTATCGCTCGCCAGGAAATAAATCGACACCTACAGTAAATGGCACGATATGTCTTAATATTGACAAAGAAATGGGGCGAAAGGTTTTAAAATCGCCAAACTAATGGAACGAACGTCTTAAAATCTCAAAACTAATATGCTAAACATGAGGGAGAAAGGGGGTCCGGAAAAAGCGACTACCTCCCCCTTAAATTAAAACTATAATTGCAATGATAATATCGTCTCCTTGTAGCTAATACGAGGTTTAATTATCTTAAGGGGGGTCACCGTTTTTTTTTTTATCTTTCTCTCCTTTTCTCACTTTCCCTGGCTTGTATCCATTCGGCCCCATTCAACCAACTGTTTTAAGATATTTATCCACAGCCAGGTGTCGATTTCTTCCTGGCGAGCGTAAGCGAGCCAGCATTGTATGGAGAATGACCATCACCTTGATACATCTCATAACATATTTACATTGATAATTAGGGTTTGGAAGGAAATATCTACTTAACATTATCTCCTTGACCATGATCTATTTAGCGACTACTCTGTGTGTGCAGGCGGGGTCAAAGGTCAGAGGAAGCACCTTTACAACAGTATTTACGGCAGATTTTCACTTAAAGGATTTGTTTTTCGAACCTCCTCCCTCATGTGTGGTCCCATTAGTTTTGATGTGTTTAGACATTCACCCCGTTAGTTTGACGATTTTAGGACATTCCGCCCAAATACTGGCAATTTAACAACCTTTCGTGCCATTCAGGTGTCGGTATTTTTCCTGGCGAGCGATAGCGAGGGAGGGGCCGGGACATTATTGGTGTGTGTGTGTGGTTTTTTGTTCGTTTTTTTTTTTTTTTTTTTAAAGCTTGATGGGGGTCTAAGAAGCAAACTAAAAATCTCCCCTTAACCCATAGTGATGTTAAACTGCAAGAACATTTAATTTAAATATGTTAACTAAATTAACTATGCCGTCCCATGACAAATGCGAAGCTGCACTCTTACTTCCCTCTGGTGGGGTCTATCCGCGCGACCTTTCTCGACATGTTTGGTTCATATAAGCAGAAGAATATGAGGAACAAGAGACGATAATAGGCAGAAGACTGAAGAGAAACAAGAAGGGATGATAGTAGACTGAAGAGAGACTAGAAGGGATGATAGTAGACTGAAGAGAAACAAGAAGAGATGATAGTAGACTGTAGACTGAAGAGAGACTAGAAGAGATGATAGTAGACTGTAGACTGAAGAGAGACAAGAAGAGATGATAGTAGACTGTAGACTGAAGAGAGACTAGAAGAGATGATAGTAGACTGTAGACTGAAGAGACAAGAAGAGATGATAGTAGACTGTAGACTGAAGAGAGACAAGAAGAGATGATAGTAGACTGTAGACTGAAGAGAGACTAGAAGAGATGATAGTAGACTGTAGACTGAAGAGAGACAAGAAGAGATGATAGTAGACTGTAGACTGAAGAGAGACAAGAAGAGATGATAGTAGACTGTAGACTGAAGAGAGACAAGAAGAGATGATAGTAGACTGTAGACTGAAGAGAAACAAGAAGAGATGATAGTAGACTGTAGACTGAAGAGAGACAAGAAGAGATGATAGTAGACTGTAGACTGAAGAGAAACAAGAAGAGATGATAGTAGACTGTAGACTGAAGAGAGACTAGAAGAGATGATAGTAGACTGTAGACTGAAGAGAGACAAGAAGAGATGATAGTAGACTGTAGACTGAAGAGAGACTAGAAGAGATGATAGTAGACTGTAGACTGAAGAGAGACAAGAAGAGATGATAGTAGACTGTAGACTGAAGAGAAACAAGAAGAGATGATAGTAGACTGTAGACTGAAGAGAGACAAGAAGAGATGATAGTAGACTGTAGACTGAAGAGAAACAAGAAGAGATGATAGTAGACTGTAGACTGAAGAGAGACTAGAAGAGATGATAGTAGACTGTAGACTGAAGAGAGACAAGAAGAGATGATAGTAGACTGTAGACTGAAGAGAGACAAGAGATGATAGTAGACTGTAGACTGAAGAGAGACTAGAAGAGATGATAGTAGACTGTAGACTGAAGAGAGACAAGAAGAGATGATAGTAGACTGTAGACTGAAGAGAAACAAGAAGAGATGATAGTAGACTGTAGACTGAAGAGAGACAAGAAGAGATGATAGTAGACTGTAGACTGAAGAGAAACAAGAAGAGATGATAGTAGACTGTAGACTGAAGAGAGACTAGAAGAGATGATAGTAGACTGTAGACTGAAGAGACAAGAAGAGATGATAGTAGACTGTAGACTGAAGAGAAACAAGAAGAGATGATAGTAGACTGTAGACTGAAGAGAGACTAGAAGAGATGATAGTAGACTGTAGACTGAAGAGAGACTAGAAGAGATGATAGTAGACTGTAGACTGAAGAGAGACAAGAAGAGATGATAGTAGACTGTAGACTGAAGAGAAACAAGAAGAGATGATAGTAGACTGTAGACTGAAGAGAGACAAGAAGAGATGATAGTAGACTGTAGACTGAAGAGAAACAAGAAGAGATGATAGTAGACTGTAGACTGAAGAGAGACTAGAAGAGATGATAGTAGACTGTAGACTGAAGAGAGACAAGAAGAGATGATAGTAGACTGTAGACTGAAGAGAGACTAGAAGAGATGATAGTAGACTGTAGACTGAAGAGAGACAAGAAGAGATGATAGTAGACTGTAGACTGAAGAGAGACTAGAAGAGATGATAGTAGACTGTAGACTGAAGAGAGACAAGAAGAGATGATAGTAGACTGTAGACTGAAGAGAGACTAGAAGAGATGATAGTAGACTGTAGACTGAAGAGAGACTAGAAGAGATGATAGTAGACTGTAGACTGAAGAGAGACTAGAAGAGATGATAGTAGACTGTAGACTGAAGAGAAACAAGAAGAGATGATAGTAGACTGTAGACTGAAGAGAAACAAGAAGAGATGATAGTAGACTGTAGACTGAAGAGAGACTAGAAGAGATGATAGTAGACTGTAGACTGAAGAGAGACTAGAAGAGATGATAGTAGACTGTAGACTGAAGAGAAACAAGAAGAGATGATAGTAGACTGTAGACTGAAGAGACTAGAAGAGATGATAGTAGACTGTAGACTGAAGAGAGACTAGAAGAGATGATAGTAGACTGTAGACTGAAGAGAAACAAGAAGAGATGATAGTAGACTGTAGACTGAAGAGACTAGAAGAGATGATAGTAGACTGTAGACTGAAGAGAGACTAGAAGAGATGATAGTAGACTGTAGACTGAAGAGAGACTAGAAGGCAAAAGTAAACAAGAGTGGCTAAGCTTCCGTTGGCGTTAGTTTCTCAGGTTTGGGGATGCTGTTTTAGCTCTCACGTGGCCCATGACTTTCGGTGGCGAATATCTATCGGCTTAAGGAGAGATAAGTATTTTTGTTGGTCCCCCATCTTCCTCATATTTAGCCCCATTAGTGTTCAGATAGTAAGACGTTAGACCTATTAGTTTGGCGATTATAACACCTTTCGTCACATTTCTTTGTCAATTTTAAGACCTATCGTGCCACTTAGGTGTCGACTTTTTCCTGGCGAGCATTAGCGAGCCTGTCATTAAAAGAGGAACCGGCCTTCGGCGGGTAAATTTTTCTACAGAAAAATGTACAAATTTATCTTGAGGAGGGGGAGGGGGGGGGTCCTAGGGGATATTTGTATAAGTTTAAGGGATATCTAGCGAGGAAACTAGAAAATACATGAATTAATAGGCCAAAAAAAACAGCCACTAACCCCTTAAGACATTTCAGCTCAGTGTCTATAAATCTACTGCGCCACACCCCCAATATACAGTAATATCCCCCAGCCATACAGGGTATGTCAGGTAGCGTATTGGTTACCACGTTTGACTTACAACTAAAGGGACTGGTGTTCGATTCCCGGGCAGGACCAGACATTAAGGCGGAGGTACAGTAGTTGCTTTTTTATGGACCCTCTTCTCCCTTATGTTTAGCCCCATTAGTTATGAGATTATAAGATGTTCGCCCTATTAGTTTGTCAATTTTAGGACCTTTAGTCCCATTTCTTTATCAATATCAAGACTTTTCGTGCCAATAAGGTGTCGATTTTTTCCTGGCAAGCAATAGCGAGCCTATAGTTTAAAGGCCGGTATATTTTTCTACAAAAAAATGTACAGATTTATCTCTAATGGGAATCTTGAGGATAATTAATTAAGCTTCATGGAGGTCTAGGGAGGAAACTTAAACAATAATATTTTATATATACAGTATATACAATATATATATATATATATATATATATATATATATACCGTATATATACCGTATATATATATATATATATATATACCGTATATATACCGTATATATATATATATATATATATATATATATATATATGAACTAATAATTAAACCCTACCCCCATAAATAGTACTAAATACTACTAAAGCCAGTGTACTAACACACTTTGCTTCTGTTCACCTAACAGTGGCGTCCAAACTTTACTTAGCCCGCCATCTCTGATCCACAACAACAATATATAATAATAACACAAAAGTAGGTCATCCATAGGCCTTCCTCATCGAAGCAGGCAATAATAAGCAAAAAGGAGGTCTTAAGTATAATTAATGAAGCAAATAAGATAATTATATACAGTAGACAGGAAACTAAAGACAAAAAGGTGAAGGCAAAGTGAAAAAAGGTCAGCAAAACAAAAAGGTAAAAAAAAAAATTCAAAGGAAGTGAAGGAAGTAGGAAGAAGGATATAATAGGCTAAGGACACCACCAGCAGGCCCTTCAAATTAAACACCTAAACCTATTTGTATAAACACCAAATACACGTTTTCCCACTATGCCTACCCGTAACCCCAATCAATGCGGTCTTCCTTAAGGGGGCCCACCACGCTTTTATCTTTTTTATCTTTCTCTCCCTCTCGCTTTGGCTTGTATCCATTCGGCCCCATTCAGCCTACTGTTTTAAGACGCTTACCCCCATCCAGGTGTCAATATTTTCCTGGCGAACGGTAGCGAGCCAGCATATAATTATACAGTATATATAATTTTATTTTGACAACAATCTAAATTTGTAAATTTTTCAATAGAGAAATGTGTCTGGCGAAGCCGGATTTCTCCATACAATGCTGGCTCGCTATCGCTCGCCAGGAGGAAATCGACACCTGGATGGGGATACACGTCTTAAAACAGTTGGCTGAATGGGGCCGAATGAATACAAGCCAGAGAAAGAGAGAAAAGAAGAGAAAGATAAAAACGCCGGTGACCCCCCTTAATCTGGTAAGTATCCCCCCACCACATATTCCCCACCATAGTACATACCCTCCCCCCCATCACCCCCACAATAGGTTATAACTCCCTCTCCCCACTACCCCACACACTCTTCACCCCCAATATGTAAGTAATCACCCCACTCCATTCCCACTCACCCCACTAGAGAAGCAATCATCTCCCCCTCCTCCCCCACACACTCGATACCCCCACTCCCATACCCAACATCAGACAAGCAATCACCCCAATCATTCCCCCACAAGACTAGCAACCACCCCCACTAAGTAATCACTCAACACCCCACAACAACAAACGCTATCCCCTTCCCTCTCCCCACAAAACACCCACCCCTAGATAAAAAGATACTCCCCCCCCCCCCCCCCACTTCTACCACACCCCCATTAAATGCTCTCCCACACAAGGATGATTAATTTCTCCCACACACACAGAGATACCTACGACTCCTCCACCCCCACAACACACACAGAAACCCCCACCCTTCCCCACACCCTACACCACACAAGCAAACACTTCCACTACCCCCACAACACTCAGAAATCCCCCCACACCCTCCATCCCCACACCACATAAACAATAAGCACTTCCTCCACCCCTACCTTCACCCCACCCCCAAGCAGACCCCATCTATACCTCCCCCACCCCACCAAACAAGTACCCATACCCATCCCCATCCCCTCCCATCCCCAGCACCCCCACCACGCATAGGCTACACCCCTCCCTCTCTTCTACCCCCACTACGCAAGCATATAAAACATGCTCCCCGTCCCCCACTCTGTCACCCCTGCCCCCCTCTCTACCCCATAGCAAGCAAGCAAAACCACCTTGAAACGGATACCCTCTGCCAAAACTTAAAATCTCACGTACACCGATAAAAATACCCCTACCGTACCCTCACTAATCAAACTAAGGATCCATTTCAAATTTCCATAGTTCCCCCTAAAAAGACATTATATTTGTTCTCTTTCCACTCTAAATTCATCTCAGATTAAAGGTCTATGATTGTGAATATCGATCGAGTGTGTGAAATAATTCTTGTTGTCGCCGGCAACTTTGGGGGCTCTACTAGGCGATGTAAAATGGGTGGACTCAGGACAAGGAAACTCACTCATTGTTTTGGAAGTGATTTGAGAGGTGTGTTTGTCTCAGCCGAGGACTACCACCACCTAAAGTATTGGTGAGTAGTAGTAGTAGTAATAGATGCTGTTGTTGGTTTTGCAATAGTAGTAGGCCTAGTAATAGTGTGGTTATTAACTCTTTCAGTATACGATGACGCTTTTCTTATATTCTGGCTATCATTTGTCGGTTTAATTCAGTTTAAGAAGGAATTGCATGAAACAGAAGGCTAACTGAGATAGACAGGACCTTCCAAAGCTGAGTAAAATCGTTTAATGTAAGACAAATCATAGTGCACAATACAGAATGGGTTAAGGTGGTTGTGATCGTAGTAGTGATGATAAATGGGTGCCCAGTCTCAGCCAAAAACGAACTCACCTACATATATTCTCCTAGTGAGTGGTGATCATCGAAGTGTTGGGGGGTGATAAATATTGACAAAGAAATGGGGCGAAACGTCTTAAACTCGCCAAACTAATGGATCGAACCTCTTATAATCTGAAATATAATGAACGTCCTATAAGCTTAAATCTAATGGGGCTAAACATGAGGAAGAAGGGGGACCAGAAAAACGACCCATCTCCCCTTAAACCTTTCAGTATTCGAGGAAGTTTTTCTTACTTGTAATTTGGGCTATCATTGGGCGATTTTATTCAGTTTAGGATACAAATGTGAAAATCAAAGGGTTAATTAGATCATTTTTACCCTTTTCCTTCCTAGAGATCCTTCCTGAACTGAATAAATCGTCTAATATGAACCGCAGTTAAACCCCTTCTGTACCAGTGACGTCTTTTATATTTATTGTGGCTACTACTAATAAATTTTATTCAGTTTAGGAAGGGTCTCTGGCAATTAACAGGCTTTGAAGTATCTCGACCCTTTTTACTACCATAGATCCTTTTTAAACTGCACACGTCATGTAAATATAGACATCATAAAACTGGAAAGACGTAGCCGGTATAGAAGGGGTTAATGCAGAAACGCGTCATCGTATCCTGAAGGGAATACAGAATTAAGGACCTAGTGCTATTTTTGTTTTCTTTTCTTTTTGGGGGGAGGGAGTTATTTATTCATTTATGTATTTAATTTTGAGTTTCCTCGCTAGACCTCCATCAAGCTTTAAACAAAAAAATTATACCCCCTTTCAAGATATATTTGTACATTTTTCGGTAGAAAAATTTCCCGGCCGAAGGCCGATTCCTTCAAAAATTACAGGCTCGCTATAGCTCGCCAGGAAAAGAATCGACACCTAAACGGCACGAAAAGTCTTAATATTGACAAAATAATGGGGGGAAAGGTATCAAAATCGCCAAACTAGTGAACGAACGTCTTAAAATCGCAAAACTAATGGTTCTAAACATGAGGGAGACGGGTGTGCATAAAAAGCGAGTACTTGCCTCTACAGCACTCCTCATCAGTGACCGGGTTAGCCTAGTGACCGTGAAAGTGTGGTGGGCTACCCCTAAAATATACAGTATATAGATGTTGGGCTACCCTAGGCTACGCTTTGCTTCGTCCCTCATCTCCGTGCAGCTGTCTTTTGGAACCAGTTGTGGATGTTATAGTATTATAGTCTATTTTTGTTTTCCAGCTGATGGTAAATTGCCATATCTTCATCTTGATTACTTGGCTATTACGAATATTTTGTAGCGAAACATATTGCTGATTATGGGAACTTGGCAATGAGATGATGTAGAGACATAGTATTTTAATATTTGTTTTCATTACTTATCGATAAATTCGATGTTATAGGACGTTCCCTGGGATGCAGACGGTACTCTGCACCTCAGGGAACGTCCGTAGACTTTTGGTGTTTTGTGAGGCGTCTGGAGGGGAGGCATGAGACTCACTCAAACAGCATTAGTGTAAACCTGTTCAAAGTCTAGGGAGGTATTCCTTGACACTCTCTCGGGACATTTATGCTAACCAGGCATCCACTAGGCTCTGTTCATCATTAAATAAAATACACACATGTTCAGGCATATCATGAGGTTAGCTTCAAATAAATATAGAATCCTCTCTTTATTACTATCAGCGTTGTGATAATTAGTATTGTACTGGCATCAATCCTTATTGTCGAAGATGTCACACTACGACCTTGCATCATTAGTTCCACTAATTTCTTCTTATCTTCATAACAGAAAAATACGTGTAATGGTAGATGGCCTTTATTCTCAATTTCACTCAATAAATGCTGGTGTTCCCCAGGGATCAGTTTTGGCCCCAACTCTGTTCCTCATTCATATCAATGATCTCATATCTACCACTCATAATCCAATACATTCCTACGCAGATGACTCAACACTCCACAGTTCCTTCACATTTACCAATTCTTTCACCCAACCCGATCTTATAAATTCAAAAATAAGCACTGCAATTTCTCTGAACCAGGACCTTTCTAGAATTGAAGAATGGGGACAAAAGAATCTAGTTTCCTTTAATGCACAGAAAACCAAGTACATTCAATTTTCTAACCGACAGAATCTCACTGACTCCCATATATTTTTCAATTATGTAAATATTCCCACTTCCCCTAGTATTGACATTCTCGGTGTAACATTAACTACTAACTTGAGCTGGATACATTATGTTAGAAGCATTGCTAAGAATGCCTCTAAAAAACTGGGACTCCTGTACAGAGTTCGAGAATTCTTCACTGACGAGCAGTTGGCCGTAATATATAAAAGTCATGTGCGTTCTCAGATGGATTACTGTTCACCTCTGTGGAGTGGAAGTGGAGTGGTTGCATTGAGGCAGTTGCACAAAATTCAAAATAAAGCTATTAGATTAATCAATAACCCTGCAATCACACAGGACCTTCCTACATTATCCATACGAAGAAACGTTGCATCCCTTGCATTATTCTACAGATATTTTCACAGCAATTGTTCCGAGGAACTTGCTTCAATTGTGCCGCCTCTCCACATCTTTCCCCGTAGAACTAGGGCAGCTGAGAGCACCCATGAATTTACACTTTCTCCTCCACAATGCAGAACTTCTGCTTATCAAAATTCATTTATCCCTAGAGCTACTACTCTTTGGAATTCACTTCCCTCGAATTGCTTTCCACAAACTTACAATCTACAAATGTTTAAATCCAGTTGTTACAAACATTTTATGAATGGAGGATGCCTTTAGGCACATGGACCTTTTTGTTTTATCTGTTTTTCCTTCCTCCGTTCATTGTCTCTTTAAAAAAAAAAAAAAAAAAAAAAAAAAAAACTACTGGCATCGTAAAGAGACTCACAAATTCAATCATATTTTTTGTCGTCCTTTAAATATTTGTATATGAACTTAATTAGCCCATATATATATATATATATATATATATATATATATATATATATATATATATATATAGTAGTGGCAATAGATTCTCCTCGGGGGAAGCGGAGTCTTATAAGGGCAAGCAACACCAAGGTAAACACGAACATCTTTATTCTGGTACCGGTAACGTTTCGACATTAACATATGTCATCATCAGACCTAAAGCAATAAGAAATAAATGTATTAATACATTATGTTGACATTTAAAGCAAATATATTTTTAATAATGATTTAGAAAAACATAAAAAGTTAGAAATCGCGAAAAAAGAGATAGAAACAAACACAAGCAACAGAAACAGCTAAACCATATGTGAACTACGTGTAGATATTGTAGGCTAAACTGTACACAATACCTTAGAAACATAATAGGTTGGAGGAGAATTCGTGGGTGCCCAAGGTGGGCTTAAGATGGTGAGTGAGGAGGGACTCTGCTATTAACCGGGTAGTGTCACCAGAACAACTGAAAATTACTGAAAAATCTGCTTTGTTAATGGAATGGCCTAAAGGTTCACAATGGTCTCGAATAGCTGAAAAGGATGGTTTAGAAATGGGAAGTCCAGTTCTATAAGATCGACCCAGGTGCTCCGCAACCCTCGTGTTTAAGTGCCGTTTTGATTGGCCTATATAAGTTGCATTACAGCAGCTACATTTATATTGATAAACAATAGAGGATTGCAGAACATCCGGGATACGATCTTTGAATTTGAAATGACGAGACAAAGTATTGGTAGGTTTGAATATTATTCTGAGGGACACTTGGGGATATAAGCAACGAATCAATTTTGTGACTTTATGGCGTATCGAATAACTTGATGGTCCTAAAAATGGCATAGTGAAAAATATTACTGCCTTTTTAGCAGTCGGTACAGGGCTCGGGACTTGGAAAAGTTTATTTAGTTGTTTACCGAAACAGTTTTCAATGAATGAAATAGGGAAACCATTAGAATGTAAAATGTGTTTGAGATATTCGAGTTCATTGTGAAAAGACAAATATGAGGAACAAATGTGGTAAGCACGGGTGACTAAAGTTAAGATTAAATTTCGTTTGTACTGTATCGGGATAGATGAATTACATTTTGTCGTTAAACCTGTGAAGGTTGGTTTCCTGTATATTGAAGTATTAAATGAGTCAGGTGTTCTGTTAATATTTATGTCTAGGAAGGGGAGTTTACCATTTGTTTCAGTGTCTGAAGTGAACTTAATGTTTTCATGTTGTGAATTTAGATAAGCTAAAAAAATTGGAACGTGATCGGGAGACTGGAATAAAACGAATGTGTCATCTATGTAACGTCTGTAGAGCAAAGGTTTGAATTCTATAGGACAGTTGTCAAGCCATTGTGTTTCGTGATAAACTAAGAATGAATTAGCGAGACTGCAACCGAGAGGATTACCCATAGAAATACCATCTACCTGTTTGTAAAATGAACCATTGAAAATGAAAAGACTGTCTTTAGCGGCGTATGAAAGTAACTTATGGAACTGATCTTTGGAGAATCCGTTGACAATTATTTCATTTTCAAATAATTCTGAAGTGCATATGTCAATTGTCTCGTTTATGGGAATGTTGGTGAATAAACTAGTTACATCAAATGAAGCCATTATACAACCGGAATGAGTGAAGTTACAAAGTTCCTTGGCAAATGTAAATGAATCCCTAACTGTGTACTCGTTGGTAGTTGAAGGAGAGATGATTGGTACTAAATACTGTGCTAGATTGTAACTGGCTGTACCTATGGCGGACAAAATAGGGCGGACAGGGCAATTTATCTTGTGAACTTTGGGAAGTCCGTATAAAATTCCAGGGCGGGCACCAGAGACGAATATATATATATATATATATATATATATATAACAGCTACCAGCGGTCATGTTAGGGAATGAGTTAATAGCCCAAACAGGATATGGTCTGGACATGATCACCCGGAGAAGAATGTACACCCACAAGAAGAGTAGGATGACTTGCTAAAACAGGTACTACATTGAAAGTTAATTTTGGACGCCGTCTTCATTTATACTCGGGAATAAGGGTGTGCCATTCATTCATTTGACAACATAAAAAACATCATAATTAATATTTACTATCGGTACAATGACGTAATGTTAATTGTCTTCTGGTTACCATTAGCCAACTTTTGTTCGCTTATAATCTTCCTATAGAACTCGAAAGGGTATAAATACAATCTCCATATACCCTCTGAATAACATAAGTTCTTCTTAAACTGCATAAAATCGTCAAACTTTAGCCACAACAAAAGGTAAAATGGTGTCATGGTGGTGTAGGGGTTAAGGGGAGGTATTTAGTTTGTTCCCTACGTTTTCAACAAGCTTAAAATTACACCGCGTAGACCCCCTTTCAAGATAAATTTGTACATTTTTCGGTAGAAAAATTTCCCGGCCGAAGGCCAGTTCCTCTTAAATTACAGGTTTGCTGTCGCTCGTCAGGAAAAAATCGACACCTAAATGGCACGAAACGTCTTAAAATTGACAGAAATGGGGCAAAAGTTATTAAAATCGCCAAACTAATGGGGCAAACGTCTTATAACATCAAAAGCAATGGGGCTAAACATGAGGGAGAAACGGGTTAAGAAAAAAATCCCTCAAGTGGACATCTCCCCTTAACTTATATCTACCTAACTGCAATAATAGTATAATAATATGATAGAGAAACACTGACTGAATGTGGCGCCTATAGTAACAACTGAAGAGATCCTACAGTAACAGAGAACCGCCAATCTCCACTATCTAGGTGCCACTGGTCATACTTTGGTTCTCTTTACATCTTAAACATGTCCATACCCATGATCAACATTCGGGAATAATGGTTCAGGATATGTTGTAGTTTGGTCTTTGGATATACAATACATTCTACACGATTGAACGTAAAATAAAACTATGCCTTCAGACACATGGCGAGTTATTTAGACTTCAACCATGACTATTTTACACATTCCCCCCCCTCCCACACCAACTATTTTACACATTCCCCCCCCCCCCCACCAACTATTTTACACATTCCCCCCCCCCACCAACTATTTTACACATTCCCCCCCACCAACTATTTTACACATTCCCCTCCACCAACTATTTTACACATTCCCCCCCACCAACTATTTTACACATTCCCCCCACCAACTATTTTACACATTCCCCTCCACCAACTATTTTACACATTCCCCCCCACCAACTATTTACACATTCCCCCCCACCAACTATTTTACACATTCCCCCCCACCAACTATTTTACACATTCCCCTCCACCAACTATTTTACACATATCCCCCCCCCACCAACTATTTTACACATTCCCCCCCCACCAACTATTTTACACATTCCCCCCCACCAACTATTTTACACATTCCCCCCACCAACTATTTTACACATTCCCCCCCACCAACTATTTTACACATTCCCCCCCACCAACTATTTTACACATTCCCCCCACCAACTATTTTACACATTCCCCCCCACCAACTATTTTACACATTCCCCCCCACCAACTATTTTACACATTCCCCCCCACCAACTATTTTACACATCCCCCCCTAACTATTTTACACATTCCCCCCCACCAACTATTTTACACATTCCCCCCCACTAACTATTTTACACATTCCCCCCCACCAACTATTTTACACATTCCCCCCCACCAACTATTTTACACATTCCCCCCCACCAACTATTTTACACATTCCCCCCCACTAACTATTTTACACATTCCCCCCCACTAACTATTTTACACATTCCCCTCCACCAACTATTTTACACATTCCCCCCCACTAACTATTTTACACATTCCCCCCCCCCCCCCCACCAACTATTTTACACATTCCCCCCCACTAACTATTTTACACATTCCCCCCCCACCAACTCGGCTCAGTTATACAACTTTACTCGACCTGGTACTATTATGGAACCTCTCTGAATGACAAATATCTATGATAATGTCGGACAGGCTGGGTGAGCTATTCTGACCAGGATTCGAACCCACTCACCCCAGGTATATTTGGGAGAGTTGGGCACCGTAACAACGCGTCCATGAGCGGATATAAGGGAAGCAACCTTGCAGCCCATTTGCTCTAGCCCCAATTGAGTGACAGAGGTTAGGGTTCAAACTTTCTGGCCTAGTTATCATGAATAGACTATATTTTCTTCGTAACATTCTTTATAACAATAGACGGTTTGGCTCATATTTGGAATGATCTTTAGGAATACAAAATATATAAGGAAACAACCTCGCTTCCCTTATCTCCGCTCATGGTCGAGTGGTTACGGTGCCCAACATTCATGCCATTTAGGTGTCCATTTGTTCATGGCGAGCGATAGCGAGCCTGCAATTTTAGGAGAACCCGGCATTCGGCCGGGACATATTTCTACCGAAAAATTAACACATTTATCTTGAAAGGGGGTCTAGGGTGTGTTTGTTTAAGGTTGATGGCGGTCTAGCGAGGAAACTAAAATAATATATAGATAAAAATAAAACAAATAAATAACACTACCCCCTTACTACCATAATACAATATAGAGGACTGATATTAGTTGTTGTCATTAATAAGATATCTCAAAGGTTAGTGATGCTTAATTTGTATCAGTTTTGCATATTTTCTGCATAATTGTTAAGACATTTGTAAACATGCCAATAACCGTCTTCTCCTAAATTGTAGGCTCACTAACGCTCGCCAAGAAAATAATGACACCTGAATGGAGTAAAGCGTGTCTTAATAGTTAAAATATATTAAACAAAATAATAATAATAATAATTACAACAATCAGAATAGTAATAATACAAATTATAATTATTGAAAAATAATATTAACCCGTTTTGTACCGGCGACGTCTCTTTAAGTTTATTTTAGCTATATTTAGACGATTTTGTGCAGCTTAAAAAAAGATCTGTGGTAGTGGAAAGGGTTAAATGAGATATTTCAAAGCATGTTCATTGCTGGAGGCCCTTTTTAAACTGAATAACATCGTCTAATAGTAGCCAGAATAATGTTAAAAGGACGATGCAGGGACAGAAGGGGTTAAACAAAAGGACGATGCAGGGACAGAAGGGGTTAAACAAAACTCACTAACCCCTAAGACGTATGGTCGGCTAGCCTAGTGAATTATTAATGGAAACCCCAAGGTGACTTTTAAGGGGGTACTACTCGTTTTTTCTGAACCTCCTTCTCCCTCATGTTTAGCATATTAGTTCTTGAGGTTTTAAGACGTTCGTTCCGTTAGTTTGGCTATTTTGAGACCTTTCGCCTCATTTTGTTGCCCTGTAGGTGTAGATTATTTCCTGGCGAGCGAAAGCGAGCCTCAAATTTTTCTACCGAAAAATGTACAAATGTATCTTGAAAGGGGATCTAGGAGGTGTTTTTCTAAGCTTGATGGAGGTCTAGCGAGGAAACTCAAAACTATATTAATAAATAAATAGGCCTATATAGACCAAAAACCAAGCACAACCTCCTTAACTTGGTGCCTCTTGTAATATTGTATTCATAAATATGAACCACAAACTAACACACATACACAAACAAATACACATACAAACACAAAAGAAACACACATAAACACGCACATCCACAAACAAACACACATAAACTCACACATCCACATATAAACTCACACATCCACAAACGCACATAAACACACATATCCACAAACAAACACACATAAACACGCACATCCACAAACAAACATACATAAACTCACACATCCACACATAAACTCACACATCCACAAACACACATATCCACAAACAAACACACATAAACACGCACATCCACAAATATTATGTTCCTTCCAACAACCAACCATACTCCTAAAATCGATTAATGAAATTTACAAACACATGTGGCAGTCCGTGGACTCGAACCCAGGATGCTCACACCGAAAATCAACACCTTATACATCGCACCACGAAGACAGTTAAAGGTTGGTGGACACTGCCTACGATTTAGTATGCAACTTCGAATCCTGCATATCAATCTAAGCATGTACACACATCCCAACTGCAACTCACGTAGGCTATGCATAATATTGCATATGTGAATGGAAGAGCAATTAATGGGGCCTTAACCACTTAGGGAAGTCCTCTCGATAAATTACTCCTGAACCAATATCAATTATTATGTTCCTTCCAACAACCAACCATACTCCTAAAATCGATTAATGAAATTTACAAACACATGTGGCAGTCCGTGGACTCGAACCCAGGATGCTCACACCGAAAACCAACACCTTATACATCGCACCACGAAGACAGTTAAAGGTTGGTGGACACTGCCTACGATTTATTACGCACATAAACACACATATCCACAAACAAACACACATAAACACGCACATCCACAAACAAACACACATAAACACACACATCCACAAAGAAACACACATAAACACACACATCCACAAACACACATATCCACAAACAAACACACATAAACACACACATCCACAAACAAACACACATAAGCTCACACATCCACAAAGAAACACACATAAACACACACATCCACAAACAAAAATACATAAACACGCATATCCACAAACAAACACACATAAACACACACATCCACAAACAAACACACATAACACACACATCCACAAACACACATAAACACACACATCCACAAACAAACACACATAACACACACATCCACAAACACACATAAACACGCATATCCACAAACAAACACACATAAACACACACATCCACAAACAAACACACATAACACACACATCCACAAACACACATAAACACACACATCCACAAACAAACACACATAAACACACACATCCACAAACAAACAAACACACATAAACACACATCCACAAACACACATAAACACAAACAAACTATCTCCAATTGGGGCAGAGAAAACCTTGTTACCTTTAATGCTTCCAAAACCCAATTTCTCCATCTGTCTACCCGTAAGGAACTCCCAGCGGACTATCCCTTATTCTTCAAGAATACAAAAGTCAATCCTTCATCTTCTCTCAATATTCTTGGTGTCTCTTTTTCTTCTGCTCTCAGTTGTAAGGACCATATTACCAGTCTTGCTAAGGCAGCCTCCCAGATGCTGGGTGTGCTCAACCGCCTTAGGGGGTTCTTTTCCCCAGCACAGCTTCTTGCTCTATACAGGGGCATAGTGCGTCCTTGTATTGAGTATTGTTCACATGTGTGGGGAGGTTCCTCTCTCACCGCTCTCCTAGACAAAGTTGAAAGGAAGGCCTTTCGTATCATTAACTCCCGTCCACTCACCAACTCTCTGCAATCTCTCTCTCTCCGCCGCAATGTTGCATCACTCTCGCTATTCTATCGCTACTATAATAATCAGTGTTCCTCAGAGCTTTCCCAGTGTATACCCCCTCCTTTACGTAGGGCACGTGGTACCCGACTTGCAACTCAATCCCACCCCTACTCTGTGCAACTCTCCAACCCGAGAGTGGAACGTTACTCTCAGTCTTTCTTCTACTCAACAGCTGAGCTCTGGAACTCTCTCCCAGAATCAGTCTTTCCCTCTTACTATGACTTAAATTGTTTCAAACTCCGTGTGTCCAGGCATTTTGGCTCGAACGTCCCTTGATTTTGGCCCTGTTACTCTTTCAACTATGGGGGAGGCACTCGCTATAGGCAGTTCTGCCTTTTGCCTCCCTCAATCACATAGAAAAAGAAAAAAAAACACACACAAACAAAGAAACACACATAAATACGCATATCCACAAACAAACATACACACATTCACAAACAAAACACACACACACACAAACACATGCAGCTGGTGCCTTAATGGCTACCCCCAGGCGCCTTTTAACCTCGGTGTCTCTTATTATAAATTGTTTCTAACTATGAACCACTTAGGCTTTTCTAGTTTTTATGAGAGAGAGAGAGAGAGAGAGAGAGAAAGAGAGAGAGAGAGAGAGAGAGAGAGACCTAAATGGCATGAAAGGTCTTCAAATTGACAGAATTGGGGCGAAAGTTCTTAAAATCGCCAAACTAATGGGGCGAACGTCTTAAAATCTCAAAAGCAATGGGGTTAAACATGAGGGAGAAAGGGATTAAGAACAAAATCCCTCAAGTGGACATTTCAGACATTCAAATACCCTTCTTAAACTAAATACAATCGTCTACTGATAGCTGGAATAACAGGAGATAAATATGTGTTCTCAAAAACTGAAGGGGTTAACTCCTGACGCATCCTTCCATTATATTATCTCTCTATCTCTCTCTCTCTCTCTCTCTCTCTCTCTCTCTCTCTCATAAACGATGTATATAAACTAATCTGGCTTCGCCGTAGACATTTTTCTATCGAAAAATTTGCACATTTAGCCTGTTAAAATTGTGTAGAAATAATATGCTGGCTCGCTACCGCTCGCCAAGAAAAAATCGACACCTGGATGGAGATAAGTCTTAAAACAGTAGGCTGAATGGGGCCTAATGAATACAACCCCGAGAAAAAAGGGAGATAAAGATAAAAAACAAAAAACAGGTGACCCCCTTAAAATCCTTGGCAGCAGGAGGGTGGTCAGACGTGTGACAGTGATCGTGTATTGCAGACTGGGATGGGTAGCTTAGATACTTGTGGTTAACACGGTATGACCTTATACCTCATGCTCAAGGACTCTGGGGGGGGGGGGGGGGGCTGTAGTGAGCGGGGTAGTACTCGCTTTTTATGGACCCCCTTCTCCCTCATGTTTAGCCTGCAGTCAAAAATATTTAAAAATAATATGCTGGCTCGCTACCGCTCGCCAAGAAAAAATCGACACCTGGATGGGGATACAAATCTTAAAACAGTAAGCTGAATGGGGCCAAATGAATACAACCCAGAGAGAGAGGGAGAGAGGGATACAAAAAAACAGGTGACCCCCTTTAAGGGGAGGGCTTTAGTTTGGTCCCTAGATATCCATCAAGCTTAAGATTACACCCCCTTGAGCCCCTTTCAAGATAAATTTATAAATTTGTAAATTTTTCGGTGAAAAATGTCCCGGCTGAAAGCCGATTCCTCTTATATAACAGGCTCGTTATCGCTCGCCAGGATAAAATCGACACCTAAATGGCACGAAAGGTCTTAAAATTTACAGAAATGGGTCGAAAGTTCTTATAATCGTCAAAATAATGGCGCGAACGTCTTAAAATTAGAAAAGCAATGGGGCTAAACATGAGGGGAAAAGGAGTCAAGAAAAAAATCCCTCAAGTGGAGATCTCCCCTTAACATCCTTGGCAACAAGTGGATGGTCAGACATGTGAAAGTGATCATGCATGGCGGACTGCCATGGGGAGCTTAGACAATTATGGTTACCACTGTATGACCTTATACCTCATGCTCAAGGACTCTGGGGGGCTGTAGTGAGCTTGGTAGTACTCGCTTTTTATGGACCCCCTTCTCCCTCATGTTTACCATATTAGTTTTGAGGTTTTAAGACGTTCGTTCCGTTAGTTTGGCGATTTTGAGAGATCTTTCGCCTCATTTTGTTGTCAATTATTAAGACCTTTCATGCCCTTTAGGTGTCGATTTCTTCCAGGCGAGCGATAGCAAGCCTCTAATTTTAGAAGGAACCCGGCCGAAAAATTTACAAATTTATCTTGAAAGGGGGTCTAGGGGGTGCTTTTCTAAGCTTGATGGAGGTCTAGCGAGGAAACTCAAAAATATATTTATAAATAAATATATAGACCAAAAACCAAGAACTACCCCCCTTAAAACCTCTTAGGTTTTACTGTGTATGTTCATGTAACTGTTAATATTGGTAGTATTTGTAATTTCAACTGTCTTAGTTCGTCATATATAATATGTATTCACCACTAAATACTCTATTGTTTCATTTGATTGCTTTGGTAGTTAGTCGTTGTGAATCTACAGCCACAATATACATTATTGATATGCATTTTTAGTAGGATATTTGCGTCAGTGATAATGTAGTGTATTTTAAATTTGTAGGCCTTATTCATATATAAATACATTTTAGGCATTATATTGTTGTTTAATACATATCAAACTCAATATAATTGTGTTCACATTTCGTCTAGATAAATGGCTCATATCTTGGTTCACCTGAGTATTTAGTTTTCCTTTTAATTTCGGTTGGTGTTGCAGAAGTCTTAGGATATAAATCTTAGTATTTTGAAATATAGGTTTTTAATATCTTAATATTAATGGACATTTAATAAGAAAGAACGAAACTGAATGGTTTATATTTTAGCTTATGCTGACAAGTGTTTGTTCTTTAATGTTAGCACTGATGATGGAGAAATGATGCTCCGAACTGTTAGGTTAATTAATAAAGAAAATGTTCACGGCTGCGCTCATCTTTCTCATCCATTATATATATACCGTATATATATATATATATATATATATATATATATATATATAT
>CM064487.1:26586407-26757987 GCA_032716605.1 Paralithodes platypus
TGATATTCGTTCCATCTCTAATGTCCTCCATATATTACAATATTGCAGAAAGCTAGGTCTTCCAGGTATTGCAGTAATGTCTTCCAGATATTGCAATATTGCAGTAATGTCCTCCATATATTGCAATAATGTCTTCCAGACATTGCAATATTGCAGCAATGCCCTCCATATATTGCAATATTGCAGTAATGTCTTCCAGATATTGCAATATTGCAGCAATGAATTCTAGATATTGCAATATTGCAGTAATATCTTCGATATTGCAATAATGTCCTTCATATATTGCAATATTGCAGTAATGTCTTCCAAATATTACAATACTGCAGTAATACCTTCCAGATATTGCAGCAGTCTTCCATATATTGCAATATTGCATTAATGTTTCCAGATATTGCCATATTGCAGTTGCCATCCAGATATTACAATATTACAGCAATGTCTTCCAAATATTGCAATTTTGCAGTAATGTATGCCAGATATTGCAATATTTCAGTAATGTCTTCCATATATTGCAATATTGCATTAATTTCTTGCAGATATTGCCATATTGCAGTTGTTGTCCAGATATTGCAATATTGCAGAAATGGCTTCCAAATGTTGCAATTTTGCAGTAATGTCTTCCAGATATTGCAATATTTCAGTAATATATTCCAGGTATTGCAGCAATGTCCTCCAAATATTGCAATATTGCAGAAAGGTCTTCCAGATATTGCAGTATTGGAGCAATGTCTTCCATATATTGCAATATTGCAATACTGTTATCCAGATATTGCAATATTGCAGTAATGTCTTCCAGATATTGCAATATTGCAGTAATGTCTTCCAGGTATTGCAATACGGTCTTCAAAATATTGCAATATTTTAGTAATGTCTTGCAGATATTGCAATATTGCAGCATTGTCTTCCAGATGTTGCCATATTGCAGTACTGTAATGTCTTGCAGATATTGCAATATTATAGTGATTTCAAATGGCAATATTGAGACTTCTCCAAGACATTACTATGCTATTCAACATCTGTCAGACATTACTATAATATCACAATATCCAACGTCTGACAGACATTATTGCCAAAATCCATCATCTGGCAGACATCACTATCCTAATCCAACATCTGACAGGCATTACTTCTATAATCTAACATTTGTCAGACATGCTTACCATAATTCAACATCTGAAAAATATTACCATAATCCAACATCTGGCAGACATCACAACCATAATTCAACATCTGGTATGAATCACTACCACCTTCCAACATCTGGCATACATCACTACCAAATTCTTACATCTGGCAGACATTTATACCATATTGGAACACCCGGCAGATGTCACTACCATAATTAAACATCTGGTCAACCTGGCAGACATCTAACGGACAGCATTACCAATATCTAACATATGGAAGACATCACTACCATTTTCTAACATCTGGCAGACATCACTACCTTTATCTTGAATCTGCCAGAAACCACTACCATGTATTAGCATCTAGCAGATGTCACTACCATAATCCAACATCTGGCAGACCGTTACCATACTCCAACAACTGGCAGACATCACTACCATAGTTCAACTTCTGGCAGACATCATTACCATAATTATATGCAAACATCAGACAGACATTATTAACATATTCAAAATATTTCAGATTACTACCTTATTCCAAAATGGAGCAAACATTATTACCTCATACCAAGATCTGGCAGACATTAATACCAACTCTCACAATCTGGCAAACATCGCTACCATTTTCCAACATATGACAGACAGGTTTTTCTGGCTCGATTCGCTCGTCAGCAAAAAACCTTGATCCCGCGCTATTATTTAATGGCATTTGTTGTAATAATTCGAACTTGAACCCGACTTCAGAAAAAGTCTCAACTTGAGTCCGACTTAATGGAGTCGCGTCTTAAGCCACGACTTTGAATATGGCAAAGTCATGCTTGGTAAGTCTGACTTGAGTAAGTCCAACATCCAGACTTGAGTCGGACTTAAGACCGATTTTCAAGTCGGTCTCAAGCCTTGTTCTAGAATTCGGGTCTGAGGGTTTGATCAGGCAAAGCATCTCCATTGATGATATGCAGTTTGGTTTTATGCCAGGACGGGGTACAACCGATGCTATCTTCATAGTCAGGCAGATACAGGAAAGATACTTACTAAAAGGCAGGGATCTTTACTTTGTGTTTGTAGACCTGGAGAAAGGCCTTTGACAAGGTGCCTAGAGATGTTGTGTAGTGGGCTATGAGGAAACTTGGTGTGGAAGAGTGGCTGGTGCGTGTGATAATGAAGATGTATGAGGATTCGTGAAGGGTGTACCGAGTGATGAGTTTGCAGTCCGTGTTGGAGTCCATCAGGGTTCAGTGTTAAGCCCCCTCCTCTTTATTATGGTCCTGGAGGCACTGTCTAGAGTTTTTAGAGGCGGACTCCCGTTGGAACTGTTTTATGCAGATGATTTAGTCCTAATAGCTGACAGTATGCAAGATGCTGAGGCCAAATTCAGAGAATGGAGAGAGGGCATGGCGAGCAAGGGCTTAAGAGTCAATATTAACAAAACCAAGGTTATGCATTGTAGATTGAGACGAGGCAATGTGGAAAAGAGCGGTGCATACCCATGTGCAGTGTGTGGAAAGGGTGTGGGCGTTAAGTGATTCAATGTAGCATCTGTCGACGCTGGGTGCACCATGGGAATAAGCGCTGTAGTAGAATAAAGGGACCCCTGCCGAAGGATAAGTCAGAAATAGAGAAATTTGAGTGCGTAGTGTGCAAAGGCGAGCTTGTGTTAAAAGTGATGATCCTGTGGCTGTGAATTTTGGAAATGAATCATTGGAGCTGGTGAACAAGTTTTGTTACCTAGGAGATACCATCTCTGCCGGTGGTGGGGCCGAGGCTGCCAGTTGCTAGAATTGTGGCTGGGGGAAGTTCAGAGAACTGCTGCCAATCCTGACCATGAAAAGAATGCCTCTCCCCCTGCCTCATATGTTAGAAGTGCAATGACGTATGCCTCAGAAACATGGGCCGTTAAAGTAGAGGATGTCAACAGAATGGAATGTAATGAGATGAGAATGGTGAGATGGATGTGTGGGGCCAGGCTACAGGATAGAATAACAAATGTTGAGCTGAGGAGACGTTTAGGTATAAAGAGTACAGTCCGTCCCCCCAATCCGCGCCTATATGGGCGGCATTACACGACATGTATTAGGAATTCGCGCATTGGGGATAACATAACTTATGGAGAAAAATACATATGGGCGGAAGCCCGCATTTCCACACACATTTGACGGTAATTTTTGATCAAAATTAATACTAATTGGACAACCAAGCATACACAATAATAGAAACATAAACAAGTCATTCCTTACATTCAAATTAAATGCTATAAGTAGGTGAGAAGAGTGGGGGCTCTGAGGCAGACCCCCGCGACAGGGCGAGTTCATATAGCCTAGGCCTAGGCTTCCCCGGCTATTGGGACTGAGAAGGAAGCGGCTTCCTTCTCAGTCCCAATATCCTTAAGTGTCCGTGCGCTGAGACTTGACCCATTTATTGTGTAACAACCGCCTTCCTACACCCTTCAACAACTTCAAAATGCCTAGGAAGAATAAACTGGTGAAGGCACTACTGCGATCGGGAAATCTATGGGTTTATCCGGGGACGGGGCCAGTGACAGTGGCGGGGCCGGGGAAGCCTAGGCCTTCGAGGGCCCGAGGGGTGTGCGCGCGGAGTAGGGAGGGGGGTGGCGCGGAATACAAAAAACAGCATTTTTACACCACTCTTCAACCGTGATTCGTGTTTTGTGGGGTCAATACGTGTTTTAGGGATTTTGAATACTGTACAGTAGGGTCTCACATAAAACGAGTTTATGGTCGATAAACGAGGGCGTTTTATGCGATTTCGTTTTATGTGAACACAGCATTTTGGTGGCGCAATATCGTCAATGTTCACTGTAAGCGAAAAATTTCGTACAAAGCGAACGATATTTCGTACGTTTTGTACGATATTTCGGCGCTCTATATGAAAACACCTCGGATTTGCCCCACTCTGGCGGCGGACTCGTTTTATGTGATCACATTCGTTCTGATCGAAAATTAAATATTAATATTTTAGGTCGGTCGTTTTAATCGAGACTCGTTTTATGCGAACACGTTTTATGCGGGACCCTACTGTACCTGTTTTACCCCTCGGCGCGGAATAGGGTAAACGCGGACTGAGGATACGTGTATTAGGGGGACTGACTGTATTAGCGAGGTGATGCGTACAAGTAGACTGGGATGGTATGGACATGTGGAGAGAATGGATGAACAAAATTGGGTGAAAAAATGCAGATCTGTGATTGTGGAGGGAGCTGCACCAAAGGGTGGACCAAGGAAGACCTGGGATCGGACTATACGTGCCGATCTCAAATCCAAGAACTTGACAAGTGAAGCAGCCCTGAACAGGGTTGCCTGGAACGCCGCCATTAGGACAAGAGACTGAAACTGCACGTATGTGTGGAGCACTCGGTCTTAAAATTTTATGCACCGGTATGTATGTATGTAAGTATAGTACAGTATATGATGTACGAGATGCAGCCACAACCTAAAATACCATACCTATCAGGCAAGCACGGACATATTTAGAGACTCATTTCTTCCCCGCAGCATCCCATTTCATCTAGTTAATATCCTCACTCTTGATTCTTTTAGAACTAGGATTGACAGTCAATATATCCCTAATCCTAATCCTTCTCCTGATCCTCTTCCTAATCATTGACCCCATGCACAACCCCCACACATTATGCCACCCGAGAGCAGCCCTCTGCGGGTCCCTTAATGTAAATGTAAACAATAGATGGAGAACTTGGGCTTTAATAGTTTTTATTATTATTAATTGGAAATATTTGATAGATCAAAAGATAGGTGTGCTATGGTCTAATCATGTGTTTTAAAGTAACTGCAGGGTGGGTTGTTGTGTAAATCTAGCTGAATAGTGTAAGGAAGAGTCAGAGGCATAGGAGTGGATAGGACTAAGGGTACAATTATTGACATCATTCATGTATGTATGTACAGTTGTACACTGTTGTACAGTATGTATATACATCATCATCATCATCTCCGACGCCTTGTTTCCCCCCGGGAAACCCCCGCTAAAGGATGGCCATGACAATAACGTCTCCAGGCTACTATGTCAAGACATGCCTCCTTTGCCTGTGCCACAATGCCCCTTCCACTACGTGGAAGTTTTTCTTCAATATATTTTTCCACTTTCTTTTCCCATACCATAGGTGGTCTTCCACTACTAGCTGTTCCACTCACCTGACTCCCATATATCTTTCTTGGCATTGTCTTCATCCATTCTCTGAACATGACCATACCACCTCAAAGTACTTCTCTTTATCCACTCAACCACTCCACAATCAATGCCTAAGGCTTGCTCTTCCATTCCAAAGGACTCATACACTTCTCTATTACTTGTCCTATCTAGCATATTCACACCAGCTGCCATTCTGAAAAAGCTCATCTCCACAGCTCTCAGTTTGGAGAGGTCCTCGTCACTTGCTGTCCATGTTTCACTTCCATACGAGAGTGTTGGGAGCAGCACACTGTTTCTCAGTGACTTTTTAACTTCCTGACTAACCATTGTCGAAGATGTCACACTACGGCCTTGCATCATTAGTTCCACTAATTTCTTCTTATCTTCATAACAGAAAAATACGTGTAATGGTAGATGGCCTTTATTCTCAATTTCACTCAATAAATGCTGGTGTTCCCCAGGGATCAGTTTTGGCCCCAATTCTGTTCCTCATTCATATCAATGATCTCATATCTACCACTCATAATCCAATACATTCCTACGCAGATGACTCAACACTCCACAGTTCCTTCACATTTACCAATTCTTTCACCCAACCCGATCTTACAAATTCAAAAATAAACACTGCAATTTCTCTGAACCAGGACCTTTCTAGAATTAATGGATGGGGACAAAAGAATCTAGTTTCCTTTAATGCACAGAAAACCAAGTACATTCAATTTTCTAACCGACAGAATCTCACTGACTCCCTTATATTTTTTTAATGATGTAAATATTCCCACTTCCCCTAGTATTGACATTCTCGGTGTAACATTAACTACTAACTTGAGCTGGACACATTATGTTAGAAGCATTGCTAAGAATGCCTCTAAAAAACTGGGACTCCTGTACAGAGTTCGAGAATTCTTCACTGACGAGCAGTTGGCCGTAATATATAAAAGTCATGTGCGTTCTCAGATGGATTACTGTTCACCTCTGTGGGGTGGAAGTGGAGTGGTTGCATTGAGGCAGTTGGACAAAATTCAAAATAAAGCTATTAGATTAATCAATAACCCTGCAATCACACAGGACCTTCCTACATTATCCATACGAAGAAACGTTGCATCCCTTGCATTATTCTAGATATTTTCACAGCAATTGTTCCGAGGAACTTGCTTCAATTATGCCGCCTCTCCACATCTTTCCCCGTAGAACTAGGGCAGCTGAGAGCGCCCATGAATTTACACTTTCTCCTCCACAATGCAGAACTTCTGCATATCAGAATTCATTTATCCCCAGAGCTACTACTCTTTGGAATTCACTTCCCTCGAATTGCTTTCCACAAACTTACAATCTACAAATGTTTAGATCCAGTTGTTACAAACATTTTATGAATGGAGGATGCCTTTAGGCACATGGACCTTTTTGTTTTATCTGTGTTTTTCCTTCCTCCGTTCATTGTCTCTTAAAAAAAAAAAAGAAAAAAAAAAAAAAAAAAAAAAATCTTCCTTTGAGAATACTATCAAGTTCTCCAATCACCTTTCTCCCTTGCATTATTCTCTCTTTTATCTCACTCTCCATTTTACCATATTTGCATAGTACAGCTCCCAAATACTTGAAGCTTTCAACCTCTTCCAGTACTTAATTTTTTATTTTTATTATACAACTTTTCTCATGTTCCTTCTTAATTCTATATTTTGCCTTAAAATCTATGGTTTCATGCATTCTTCTCTCAAACACCATTACCTTACATTGACCTTTAACTTTCTCTTTTCGCATGCCCTGTCAAAGTCTGTCACCACTTTCTGGAGTTCTTCTACATTTTCCGCCAACAGGAGTGCATCATCCGCATATAGGCATGTTAAAATCAATCCACTTAGTGGAAGTGGCACTGTGGAGTGGGTCAGTCGGGGCATGTCTGGGAGCCTGGAGGCAGTTTCTGCCATGGCCATCCCTTTTGGGGCGCTTCCTCTGGAAGCGAGGCGTCAGATTTGATGATGATGATGATGATGATGAAAATCATCCATGCTCTTCCCTCTGATTCCAGTCTAGCTCCAACACCCATTGATCCCACCCTAAATTCTCTAATCACTCCATCCATGTATTGCATTCCTATAAAAATTTTTAGTGCCATTAGCAACTTTCCTCTCACACCATATACTGTTAACACATCCCACAGACCTTCCCAGTCTAGTTTGTCATAGGTTTTTTCTAAATCCATGAATGCTGCAGAGTTTTCTGTTCTTGGCCAGATACTTCTCTACTAACAAACACATTGAGGCTATCTGGTCAACGCAGCCCCTGCCCTTTCTGAAACCTCCCTGTTCCTCGCCTATTCTGTCATCCGTTATCTTCTGCAGTCTCTCTGTTACTACTCTTGCGTGTACCTTTCCAGGTATGCTAAGCAAGCTAATTCCCCTATAACTCTTACACTCCTCTTTACTACCCTTCCCTTTGTATAAGGGTACTATCACTGCTGTCCTCCAGTCCTCTGGTACACTTTCCTTTTTCCATGCTAATTTACATAACCTATGCATTATGTCAACAGCTTCTTCTCCTCCATATCTCAGCATTTCACCTGGGATGTTATGTACTCCAGCAACTTTGCCCATTTTAAGTCTATTGATTGCTTCTTTTACTTCTTCTCTGCTTATCTGGCTTTCAACTACCCTGTTTATTCTACCTCTCTCCATTCCCATGGATGAGATTTTTGCCTTCCCCTACTCTTTACAGCTAAGCTACTAAAATTATTTGTCCATACTTTCACCACATCATCACCCTCCACTACCTTCCCATTCATGTCCCTCATCCTACCACCTGAGACACTCTCAGTCTTCTTCCCTCTGGCTTCTTTAACAGCTTTGTAGTATGCTTTCTTGTCATTCAGAAACTGTTCACTAATCTTTTTCCCATATTCCTCATCTGCCTTTCTTTTAGCGTCTTGTATCGTCCTCTTCACTCTTTGTTTCAAATACAGTAATTTATATTCTTCTTTCCTCGCATCTCTAGTTTCTCTGGGTATATTCTTTTGCAGCATACTCTTTCTCAACTCTTTCTTCTTTTTCACTATTTCTTCTATCTCTTTGCTAAACCATGCGTTACCTTTCTTCTTCCACATTTTAAATGTTTTCTTCCCACATACTTTCTAAGCTGCTTTAATCATGGAGTCTCTTGTACCTTTCCATACTTCGTCTACAGTATTTCCCAGATCTATCATCACATCCATGTCCTTTATGGTCTCTTTCAGGATATCCTTGTATTTTGTAGCATTACATTCTTCATTTAATTTTCTCACATTTATTCTCTCTACTGTCAGTTTTCTCTCATTCCTCTCATATTTCCACTCCTTCCTTATCCTCACTTTTGCCAGCACTGTATAGTGGTCTGATCCCGTCAGCATACCTCGTACAGCTTTTGAATCTAAAATTCTTCCTTTCAGTCCGGAGTCCATCATGGCGTAGTCAATTAGAGATTTCTGTTCCTGCTCACCTTCACCTCTGTGCCATGTATATCTATGTATGTGACGATGTTCAAAAAATGTGTTACCCAGAAACATTTTTCTCTCCGCACATACTTTTAAAAGGAAGTCACCATTCATATTCCTATCCTCCACACCCCATTTACCCACTATACCTTCTATCTCCTCGTTTCCAACTCTACCATTCATGTCACCTACTAATATTACCTGTGAACACTCTTTGTCTTTCTCTTATACATTTATTGACTTTATTCCAAAATTTTCAATTTTCTTCTACACCTTTCCCAGTTTCTTGGTTGAATGGTGCATAGACACACATAAAAGTATACCTATCTATCCCGATCTTGCACTCGCACCATACAATTCTTGAGTCCACGCATCCATAGTTTTTCACACTTCTTCAACCTTTCTGAAAAAATTACTGCTACCCCTTCCTTTTTCTTACGTTTATATCCTGCATCCAATCCAGACCAGACAACCCATCCTTCCCCACCCCACAAATCATGCTCACTCTCACCATCCCACACTCCAGAACCCAACAGGTGCGTCTCACCCACCCCACATACATCCTCGAGTTCTCGCATCAAACACTCTCTCTTTCCAAAGTCATTTATGCCATTAGCATTGAAGGCACAGACACGGAGCACGCTTTCCTTCACCCGAACGACGTTTCCGCCACTTTTCTGCTTGCTCCTCCACCCCCGCAGGGGTCCTGGCCGGCAGCATACCGAGCACAGTTATTTCCCAGGAGGACTTGGGGTCTGGACATAATGCCTCCAAACAGGGCGCCAGATTATTATTGTTGTTGTTGTTGTTGTTGTTCCCCAAGCTGCCTGGCCGAACAGCCCCAAGGCCCCGAGCAAGGCCAAGGCCATAGCCGAGCGCCCCCACAGTACCCTCCCTGCCGACCACAATAAAGCCTGGGTGACCGAAGCCACTCCATGGCGGGGAGCTGAGGAGGGTGCGGAAACGCCCGGGAAACCAAAGCCCCACCCAGGGCCCTGTGCCCCTCAGCAATTATGAAGAGAAAGTTAAGGGGCAAAGGAAAAATGTGACGCTTTGGCTTCCAATCTTGGTAGATTGGGAGGTCAATCCACGGAAGAGACGCCGTCACTGGAGATCTAGAAAATATATAAGTAAAAGGAACAGTCAGAGTAAGCTATGGGTATGGCAGAGATCACTCAGTTCTCACTCTAATAGACCAGCCCATCACCACTCCAGATTGTTAAAAGTCTTAGCTAAAAAGTACCTCGAAAATTTAAAAACAAAATACTGGTACTAACAACAGTAAAAACTTTAATTAAAAAAGGATTTAAGATTAAACACAAAGTGTACTGTAGGAGAAACAGCACACCCGCCCTCCCTTTTGGTTCCACCGTCAGAAAAAAATAAAATTTAAATTTAAAAAGGAGGATTAAAACAAGGACGGTGTAATAACAAGGATACCTCGAGAAGAGGGAGTAAGACTTGCTTACCGTAATTGCTCACGGTAAGCCATAGAGGTACGTTTTTAGTAATACTTTAACCAATACCTTTTACCGTACGCAGAGGGCGGGTGCCCAACCCCGAAAGGGGTTGAAATAGGGGAGGTATCCCCCCGCCAAAGGCGGCTTTCTAGGGCCTTTCCTAGCTGATGCTGAGAGGATTGGGTTCTAGTCATGTGGTGATGGGCTGGTCTATCAGAGTGAGAACTGAGCGATCTCTGCCATACCCATAGCTTACTCTGACTGTTCCTTTTACTTATATATTTACTAGATCTCAAGTGACGGCATCTCTTCCGTGGATTGACCTCCCAATCTACCAAGATTGGAAGCCAAAGCATCAAATTTTTCCTTTGCCCCTCAACTTTCTCTTCATAATTGCTGAGGGGCACAGGACCCTGGGTGGGGCTTTGGTTTCCCGGGCGTTTCCACACCCTCCTCAGCTCCCCGCCATGGAGTGGCTTCGGTCACCCAGGCTTTGGTCGGCAGGGAGGGTTCTGTTGGGGCGCTTGGTTATGGCCTTGGCCTTGTTCGGGGCCTTGGGGCTGTTCGGCCAGGCAGCTTGGGGAACAACAACAACCGTACGCAGAAGCGTACAGAAGCCAAAGCGTCACATTTTTCCCTTGCCCCTCAACTTTCTCTTCATAATTGCTGAGGGGCACAGGGCCCTGGGTGGGGCTTTGGTTCCCTGGGCGTTTCCGCACCCTCCTCAGCTCCCCGCCATGGAGTGTCTTCGGTCACCCAGGCTTTATTGTGGTCGGCGGGTAGGGTTCTGTGGGGGCGCTCGGTTATGGCCTTGGCCTTGCTCGGGGCCTTGGGGCTGTTCGGCCAGGCAGCATGGGGAACAACAACCGTACGCAGATGTCAGGACCTCTAAACCTCATTGGTTACGATACTGCCACTGCGCAAAGCTATATACTCAGGTACATACCCCATAGCTGGGGGTGTCAGACTCGAGACAGAGCCCGAACAGGGACAACATAACACAACACAAAAAAACAAAATAAATAATTCACACACAGCTAGGTCACCCAGGAGAAGACCCAGAGACCAAGGATCACTAAGGGACTCCAGCACTCCCCAAGTCCCAGACCTCTCGGAGAGGTTCCGGTCTCAGCAGGCAGACACGCAGCGACACTGACACTCGATTTTTACGGTTTTTACAGGCTTTTAAAGCCTGGAAATTGCTGTAACCTGCCAGGACATTCCGGAACATTCACCCGCAATGAAAGGGTTAAAGGTGAAAGATAATAATAATATCATTAATAATTGTAATACAAATAATATTTATAATCATATTATTTTCAATAAAATTCAATAGCCTAGAGACAGTATGGTATGGTAATGAGAGAGAGAGAGAGAGAGAGAGAGAGAGAGAGAGAGAGAGAGAGAGAGAGAGAGAGAGAGAGAGAGAGAGAGAATAGAGAGGAGAGAGAGAGAGAGAGAGAGAGAGAGAGAGAGAGAGAGAGAGAGAGAGAGAGAGAGAGAGAGAGAGAGAGAGAGAGAGAGAGAGAGAGAGAGAGAGAGAGGACAAACGGTCTTTAAACTTGTATGTATGTATGTATACTGTGATGTGTTTAAGAAACATGGCACACACATCACACAGGCAATTACAATACTACGCCACCCCTACGGGGGGCTATGTAATAAAGTAAAAAAAAATATCGCCTGATTGAAGGGGCTAACTGCAAACTGTTTAGAGTTGTCACTAACCTCCCGCAGCAGAGTAGCACCAACAGATTGGAAGGCGCATGATTCTGAACTCAGGACCCAACCCAGGGGCTTTGGGGAGCCTTGCTCACCTGGAAGTGATATGGAAGTCAGTATTTTCATATATGGCATAATAATAATAATGATACTGTACAGTAATACGTTATATATTTACTCACCGATACTCCCAGAAAATCCCTGGAAGTGACTAAACAGCCTGTAACTCCAGCTCTCAATCGCTCTCACTGCTATTGCTTACGGTCGATTGGTTGTTTTGGTGATCGAGGAAGTTGTTCTTGTCTCCTCCATGCTCTATTTAACCTTTTCTAAAATTTCTTTACAGACTCGGAGCTTACAACCGAGACTGGGAGACTAATCCAATTACAGTAAACCCTCGCTAACTCGGACTAATTGGGGGGAGACGACTTCCGAGAAGGCCGATTTTTCAAGATGTCCGAAGTCCGACTTATGTCTGACTTAAGAGAGGGAAAATTCCAAATTAGAAGAGGAAAGTCCGCGTCAGAGAAAATTTAAATCACTTTTTTTTATTTTTTTTTTTTTACATGTGAAATTCATCATATTAATGACAAATACGATACTTTTTATGTTTTCAGGGACAGTACAGTACATAGTAATTAATATTAACACAATAATTAAAAGGCACAGGCTTCAATTCATCCTAAAATCACTTAAAACCGAGTGAGAGAACATTGTAAACCGGACACAAAACCCGTCCAACTCGGAAATTTCCGAGATATACAGGGACATTTCCGAGAGACCGATGCCATTCCGAGAAGTGCGGGTTTCCGAGTAAAAAGAGTCCGAGTTAGCGGGGGTTTACTGTATAAATAACCCTGTTGCAAATCGTAAATACTGTATCCTAATATTTAGTGTTGACTGTTCTTTGTATAACTTTATATGATGTCCCCTTCTTTCCGAGTTTGTTCTTTTTGTGAATATGTCCTCAATCACCTCTTATCATACTTTCCACTCAAGATCTTAAAGGTTTCGATCATGTCTCACTGTGATCTTTCATAAACCAGTATGGTATTGGCAATTTCAGTGTTTCAAGTCTCTTGATAACATGATAACAGTGATAACATGATGGGGCGTTGTTGTGGCAAGACTTTGTTGTACTGTGCTGCAGTAAAGACTGTAGCCACCGTGTTATGATTGCTGTGCACTGTGTGCAGTACTGTGATTGTACCATGGAAGCCACATTCACTGTGGACGGTTGCAGTCTTTAAACCTGTATGTATGTATGTACAGTGTGTATAAATCTTTTAACCATCGCCGAACAGCGATTAATTAACCTTTAACCCTCCCGCCTTGGCTACGCATTACATAAATATTACCCGAGACCCGGGTGTTTTGGCCAAAAAACGTCTAGGCTAGGCTACCGTATCTTTGTTATTCTGACTTCTTCCCGCATTCCCGCGCATCCCCTAGCGTAGCTGTGTTATTTACCTGTAGAATGGCGTTAAGTAGAGCTCTCTAAGTCAACTGGTTCAGTTGTGATGATGATTTCATTGGAGATAACTTACGGCAACAACAGCCACTTTACACTACTTTTCGATACTTAACAACAACATACAGGCACACACGAACAAGCGACGCTCTCCTTCTTGTGGCCGGAGATGCGGGGCGTCGGTCCAGCCGGCTGTTGTTTACATGCGTCGGACCGACGCCTCACACACCAAGGTCACAGGCTTTCAACCAATGGTACAATGTTGTACCACCCGGGTTCCTCGGGTCAAAACAAAATGGTACACACGTGTACCAGCCGGGTTTGAAGGGTTAAAGTGCAAGCTGTATGTAGTGAACACCCTACCACTAGGCGACTATATTAGGCTTCATTCCCGCCTAAACTTGCCATTTTACAATAAATATCGTTATTACTCATTCATATGCGCCTATTTTACGTTTAATATGAAGATATTAACATGTAACAGAAATAAAACAAGTAGGAATAGTGTTTGAGGGGTGAAAATCATGAATTATTGCCGACCGTTCAGACATGAGGTGAGAGACATGCGAGCCCTACACCCTCCTCTCTCGATGCCTAGAGGGAGACTGAAGCCTGTATCTCTCACTCTCTCTTTCCCCACGCACTAGGCACACTAGGCACTAGGACCACACCTAGGGACCGGTTTGGAGATATTGGCGCGGTAAATACACCGATAAACAAGGGAATAAGAGGAAAAATAGGTGATAATTGAAGGGGGGGGGAAAGGGGCGAAGGAGGGGGTTTTGACATATGTGGAGGAGTGATAGAAGGTATGGAGGGAAATGATCTCACTTAATCACATATTTCCTTGTTTTAAGCACTACTGGGGCCTTTTAAAAGGCTTTTTTTAGGCTTTGGAAGTTCGTCGCCTTTCACCACCAAAACCTCTTAGGAGTGTTCTCGCCGTTCCCGGGTTAAAACCTTCCCGCCAGCGCTGGATCCGGGAGAAACAGCGAATTCTTGAGATTTTTGTGACATGACCCAGCCCTGGCTGGGTAAGAAAGGAAAGAGAAATGACCCAGGAAATTATAAACCAGTCAGTTTGACAAGCGTTGTGTGTAAACTAATAGAAACGGTAATTAGAGAAGGAATAATGGAGCATCTGAAATCAAACCAACTTTTCAGTGGGAGACAGTTCGGATTCTTGCTGGGGAGGTCGACGGTACTACAGCTAATTAAGGTGGTAGATGACTGGATGCAAATTCTAGAGGATGGCGATATAATAAACGTGGTATATTGTGATTTTATGAAGGCCTTCGATAAGGTCCCACATAAAAGGTTAATAGAGAAAGTTAGAAGCTATAATATAGGGGAGAAATGTGTGAAATGGATAGAAGCCTTCCTGAAAGATCGGAGACAGAGGGTGCTGGTGAATGGAATAGGCTCGGGGTGGAGGGAAATTACAAGTGGGGTTCCTCAGGGATCTGTGTTGGGACCACTACTGTTCGTTATATTTATCAACGACTTACCTGAAATTATAACTAATGGAAGTGAGGTATACCTGTATGCGGATGACACTAAGCTGTATAGAAGAGTGAGGAGTAAGGAAGATGTGGGTTTGCTTCAAGGAGATGTGGAGGGCATGAAGGGATGGTCTGAGCATTGGTTAATGCCTTTTCATCCAAAAAAATGCAAGTACATGCAGATTGGGTCAAGCAAGATAGACAAGGTAGGATACAGTATGTATGAAGCGATGCAGGAAGTGAATGCAGAAAAGGATATAGGAGTAGTGATAGACAATAAGTTAAATTTCTCAGAACATTTAGCGGAAGATAAACACAGCCAATAGAATTGTAGGGCTGATAAGGAGGACATTTGTGTCACTTGACGAAGAAATCTTCAGGAATCTCTATACAGCGCTGGTTAGGCCGCACCTGGAATATGCGAACCAGGTGTGGGCTCCATATATGGTAAAGGATATAGAAGCAGTGGAGAAAGTGCAGAGGAGAGCTAGCAAGCTAGTGCCAACGTTGAAGAACGCGGGCTATCAGCAGAGGTTGAGGACACTGGGGCTTCCGACACTGGCATATAGGAGAAAGAGAGGGGATATGATTGATACTTTTAAGATCGTGTCAGGAAAGTATGATGAGGATGTGTGTGAAGGTATCTTCTTGATGCGGGAGGGAACAAGAACGAGAGGACGCTCAAAGAAAATTTACAAAGAAAGAAATAGGCTTGAGAAGGCAAAGAACTCATTTTGTGATAGAGTGGTAAATGAGTGGAACGCACTGCCCCAGTATGTAGTCGATTCCGAATCAATAAGGGAGTTTGAAAGTAATCTTGATAAAGCATGGGGAAGACAAGATATGAAGTTTGATTATAAAGCAAAAATACACAATAGTAAAAATGTTGCGTCTGCTACCGCCGCCGCCAACACCGTGAATGACCGCAGCAGTGCAAGTACTGGTACTGAGCTGGATACACAGGCCTAGTTTGCCTTTTTCCAGAGGATCTACTGTAAGAAACTGTAAGAAACTGTAAGAATGTCACAAAAATATTAAATATATTTAGGCTCTACAGTACTTGTTTATTCAGAGAGGCCTTAACCTCTCGGCTGCGCATGGGGGGTATGAGACACCACACTCCTGTGCGGACGTATTTGAGCTGTTCCCATCACTAGCATTGTTATTTTACCACAAATAGCATTAATACTTATCCATATGCGCCTATTATAGGTTGATTATAAAGGTATTAACCTGTTACAACAATAAAACAAGTGGAACAACACCGTGAACGACCGCAGCAGTGCAAGTACTGGTACTGAGCTGGATACACAGGCATAGTTTGCCTTTTTCCAGAGGATCTACTGTAAGAAACTGTAAGAAACTGTAAGAAACAGTGTTTGGATGGTCAAAATCGGCGATACAGGCCGGGAGTTACATAATGTATGGCTGAGGCAACCTCCCTGCCCTCCACCCCTCCCCTTGTCTGGAGAGACACTGTTCCGCAATAGTCTCTCTCTCGCTCTTTCCCACGCTTGGTAACAGTGATGACAACGCCCTGCTTCCAACTCGCTAATGTTAGCATGAAAATATACCACAGAATAAGGGAATAACAGGGAAAATAGGTGATAACTGAAGGAGGGGAGGAAAGTGGGGAAGGAGGGGAGGTGGAGGAGTGATATTTGGCATGGCCCAGGGGCAATACAAAAAAAAAAAAAAAAAAAAACATTTGGGGGTGTTTTAACCCTCTCACCACGGAAGGGCTCTTGAACGCCCATAAAAAAGCATATAACAGGTGCCCGGAAGGCCTCTTGAACGCCCAGTGGTTGAAAGCCTGTGAGCTTCGTGTGCGAGGCGTCGGTCCGACGCATGTAAACAACAGCCGGCTGGACCGACGCCCCGCATCTCCGGCCACAAGAAGGAGAGCGTCGCTTGTTCGTGTGTGCCTGTATGTTGTTGTTAAGTATCGAAAAGTGGTGTAAAGTGGCTGTTTTGGCCATAAAGTTATCTCCAATGAAATCATCATCACAGCTCAACCAGTTGACTTAGAGAGCTCTACTTAATGCCATTCTACAGGTAAATAACACAGCTACGCTTGGGGATGCGCGGGAATGCGGGAAGCAGTCTGATTAATGAATATACGGTAGCCTAGCCTAGACGTTTTTCGGCCAAAACACCCGGGTTTCGAGGAATATATATATAATACATAGCCGGGGCTGGAGGGTTAAATGGATTTTTTAATAGCCTTACTCTTAAGAGTCTTCCCGCGGTCCGCCGGGGGAACTCTTAAGAATCTTCCCGCAGTTCCCGGATTAATTGTGCCCCAGATGACAAGTATACTACTCTAGTACAGTACTTAGTTGTTTGTGTGTGAAGTGTATGTATGTATGGCATCAAGCTACTGTACGTGATCACGAGTCGGATCGGGTGGTGGTGGATGGATTTAACTCCAAATGAAGCCATTACTTTTAAGCTCCTCGGTGGTCTAGTGGGTAAGGTGTTTAGAGTGCTTCACTATTGGCCTGGGTTTGAGCCCTGGCTGGGTCATGTCACAAAAATATTTAAAATATGCAAAACATATTGCCTACCTAGGTTATATATACAGTATATATATATCCAGAGGCAGTACAGTAAACCCTCGCCATCTCGGACCTCTAGAGGTCGGAAACCCGTACTAGCCGGACTGGCTACGGCCTCTCGGACATGTACTTCCGTATTTCGGACATTTCCGTCATCGTTCCGACAGTGTCCGACGTTGTCGGATGATGCCCTCACGTCACCGGGCAATAAGGGTGAATATCCGACAAACAGAAGGGACGTCCGACGCCATCTACATCCGGGGCAAATTTTCGTTGCGTGAACTATTAGTTATATGGGATTAATTAGGTTAGGTCCGAACCATCAGGCATATACTGTACCCCTATAATGTTCGTAAACACCAAATAAAAGTTATAATAAATTGTTATAATTAATAAATGATATACAGTAAACCCCGCTAACTATAAGTGTAGTATTTGTCATTAACACTAGATTAGCGGGCTAGCAGTTTATTTATATGTACCGCCCAGCGGGGTGTTTTTAGCCAAAATAGGGCTCTTTACGTGATCATTTTCATGCCTAAATAAGACCCAGAGCGTAAAACAAGTATCTATCCCTGAAAGGGCATAAACAGAGCTTTCCAATGACACCATAACGATCCTTTTATGACAGCTAGTTTTCTTGCAACAACCGCGCAACGCGAGTGCAAAAAGCATGTAATTCGGTACTTTCCCCATACAATTCAGTATGTAGCGAGTGAGAGAGGGAGGGAGGAGGTGGGATTCGTGTCAGTAGGTTCGCCGCGGTGGTCTGGAGCAGTCATACGCTCGCTACTCTCCTGCCACCACTTGTCTCTCTCTCTCAGCAACATTACGTGCTGAAATTACCACACGACCTATGTCGCACGCCGCCAGATAGTCCAGATTTATTATACTCGACTTATGTTGCGCGCCGCTAGTTAGGGGTTAATATGATAAATTTCACATAAAAAAATAAAAAAATAAAAAAAAAAATAAAAAAAAAAAAAATACCGGCTGTAGGCCTAATCCTTCCCCTCCCTGTCCCAAGCCTCAACTCCGACCCCGTTACTGTGATGATGTTGATAAGCCTATCTTATTTATTATTTATCTATGTGGTGGAAGGATATTATATTTTTCAATTCCATCACATTAGAAATGATTCATAGATTACAAAAAGTCCAAATAAGACATAGTTATGTTAATGTATAAGGGAGTTAGGTAGATGAATTAGAGAGATAGATAGATAGAGAGTGTATATCGAGGGGAAAAAACAAAACAAAACAAATCTATCAAACATAAATCTTCCGTCTCTGCTCGCACGGAGGGGAGAGTTGAAATATTTTTTGACTATCTTATTTATTATTTATCTATGTGGTGGAAGGATATTATATTTTTCAATTCCATCACATTAGAAATGATTCAAAGATTACAAAAAGTCCAAATAAGACATAATTATGTTAATGTATAAGGGAGTTAGGTAGATATGCATTAGAGAGATAGATAGATAGAAAGAGAGTTGCAGAAGGGGAGTGAGCGATTTTATGTGGAAAAAAAGCTAAAAATACCCTGGCAAAAAAACTTCCGAACCGAACCATGGTAAATCTCGGTAAAAAATGTGTAAAGTCGAGCCAAAGTGTTTGTTGTGCGGGCAAGGGGTAGTACTATGCAACCTTCGGTAAACTGAACATTTGTTGCAAGAGTGTTCGTTGTGCAGGGGTTTACTGTACTGTGCTTTGTATTAAAGATTATAGGGTTCGAATAGGGTTGTCTTCGTTTTCTAGGTTGACGCAGACGTCTCTCTTGAGGTCGGATTTTTTCCGTAGTCTCCGATTTCATTGTTGTCTCGGACGGATATTAGTTAGGTCGGAATTTATCCTCTGTTAGGTCGGACACAAGCCGGACTCCGGACATCTCGGATTTTCGGTCATCTCGGACTGGGTCTCCCCTCAATTAGTCCGAGATAGCGAGGGTTTACTGTACTCGTTATCTTGCAATGGGTGAAGACTAGAACTCTCTAGACAAAGTGGTTCAGTTTTTATTGTGAAAATAAGTATAGTAAATCCCCAAGCTTTCGGACTAATTGGGGGGAACTGCCAGTACGAAAGCGCGAAATTACGGAAGCTAGAGTATACGGATTGTCCTGTCTTTCAGACTACAATACGAAAGATGGATAATAAATTACGAAAGACAGAGTCTGTATACATCCGAAAAGACAGCCGAAAGCGGGCATCATGGCGGTGCAGTCTTTTGTTGTTGACGAATTCATGCACCAAGCATATTAATCGGTCTCTACCCCTATACAAGACCCTAGATACCTTAGTACAGCAGCAAATGGCATTGTCAGTAGCCTACTTGCCATATTACAGAACGTTCCAGACTTCCCAAATTGAATAATTCCTTGAACGTGACGATAGTGCGTAGTTATGTGTGCTATTAGTTTGCTTGGGAACCAGATTAACTTGCTCATGTAGTGATGTACACCATATGTGGTGGATTGTGTTCTTTTAATAATAAATTATAATTTTACATACTGTAGCGATTTTGATTAGTTGTTTTGTCTTTTTACTGTGTTCGTATAAGTTTTGGTTTGTTTATTTTGCAAGTTTTACATTATAACTTGAACAAACCGTTTGGTGAACCACACATTCATTGTTTTGTTTTACTGTATCGGTACTATCAATCTCCGTCGGCAAAATACACTGTAGACGAAATGACAGTTAGGCTAGGCTAACCGATTGAAGTATTTTTACCGCTTTGATTACGATTACGTAATAAGAGATACAGAGTAAGTTAGGCTAGGCTAACCGATTGAAGTCTTTCTCAATTACGAATTAATGATGCTATAAGAATTTAAGAATTCAGGGATCATGACACACACACTCACACACAAACCTGAGTCATCCGCTATGGCATTCGATAATGAAATAATATCTACAGTTAAAAATATAACTTAACCATGTTATATTATATAAATAAATATATTTATGAGGAAATTATCATAATACTTAAATAATAGTAAAGGCAAAAGAAAACATTTGTATTAAAGTTGGCAGTAGTCATCTGCGAACATACAGCCAAACAATAACCCAAGTGAGTGTGTGAATCACCAGTGGGGATTTCTTTGTCTATTTAACGATATACTGTATAATGGGTTTTATTGGCCAGCTGTATGTTATATCGTAGATGTGTGAGTATATTAAAGGTTAGGGAGTCATTAAATGCACATATAGTGATTCAGATGACGAAATATGACCCGGAAAACTGGATTTCTTTCACCGTTTAGTACTAAAAAACGAAAGAGTACGAAACAAAATTTATTACGGAAGCGCTGGGATTACGGTAGCGAGGAGAACGAAAGCGCGGGGTTTTACTGTACAGTATTGGGCCGTTGTACAAGGGGAAGGGAGACCGGCAGGAGTGTTAAAGTTATAGAGGTATTAGTTTATTATCAGTGGTTTTAAAGCTGTATTGCATAGTGTAGAGAGGATAATAAAGGATACAATAGGAGAAGAGCAGTGCGGTTTTAGAAAGGGAAGATGGTGTGTCGATTAGATTTTTGCAGTAAGACAGCTATGCGGAAAGTATTTAGAAAAGCATAAGGAGATATTTTGGGGTTTTATGGAATTGGAAAATGCGTAAGATTGTGTGGATCGAGAAGCAATGTGGAAATTGCAAAGGATTTATGAAATTGGAGGAAATTTGTTAAGAGCAGTCAAAAGAGTATTTATGAAGAGCAGAGTGTGTGTTAGAGTAGGAAATAATAAGTTAAATGAGTGGTTTGAGGTAAATATAGGTCTGCGACAGGGTTGTGTAATGTTACCGTGGCTGTTTTATGTAAGTAAACCCTCGCTAACTCAGACTAATTGGGGGATGGCCACTTCCCAAATGTCCGATTTTCCAAGATGTCCGAATTCCAACTTGTGTCCGACTTCAAAGAGGGAAAATGTACGAATTGGAAGGGGCAATCCGCGCCACCATAGAAAACGGAGATCACCATACCACTGCTACTCTTTATATTACAGCATTTATGTGAAATTAAAACAAGAATATCATTATGTTTTCAGGGACAGTACAGTACATAGTAATTAATGTTAACAATGGGCGGGTGCCCAACCCCGAAAGGGGTTGAAATAGGGGAGCTATCCCCCCGCCAAAGGTGGCTTTCTAGGGCCTTTCCTAGCTAATGCTGAGAGGATTGGGTTCTAGTCATGTGGTGATGGGCTGGTCTATCAGAGTGAGAGCTGAGCAATCTCTGCCATACCCATAGCTTACTCTGACTTTTCCTTTAACTTATATATTTTCTAGATCTCAAGTGACGGCGTCTCTTCCATGGATTGACCTCCCAATCTACCAAGAATGGAAGCCAAAGTGTCACATTTTTCCCTTGCCTCTCAAATTTCTCTTCATAATTGCTGAGGGGCACAGGGCCCTGGGTGGGGCTTTGGTTTCCCGGGCGTTTCCGCACCCTCCTCAGCCCCCCGCCATGGAGTGCCTTCGGTCACCCAGGCTTTATTGTGGTCGGCGGGGAGGGTTCTGTGGGGGCACTCAGTTATGGCCTTGGAATTGCTCGGGGCCTTGGGGCTGTTCGGCCAGGCAGCTTGGGGAACAACAACAACAACAACAACAATAGTTAAAAGGCTGGGCTTGAATTTGTCCTAAAACCACTTAAAACTGAGTGAGAGAAAGTATTGTTGATATACCGGCCGACCGACGAACAAGAACAAACACACACATACACTCAGTCAGCTGACTCAGGCTTGATCATTGATTTTCTTTAGTTCGAATCGATATCGGTATATATGCTAGCAGTGGAGAACGACTTAAAAGAATGGTTACAATGGTGAAATCATTTTAAAAATCAATAATCAGTATTCAATATAATACAGTAAACTATAATTAATAATCCATAAGCAATTCGCGGACTTTCCTCTAACTTTCACTCTGTTGAGCACCATCTCTCCTCCTACAAACCTGATCTTCTCTTCCTCACCGAAACTCAGGTGTCTGTAGCAACATCCAGCAGCCCCTTCTCTGTATCCTCCTACTTTCTCTATCCTAGTTTCAAAGCCAAAGGCGGATGTTGTGCATATATGCACAACACTCACTTGCTCTCGTGTTCCCGATTTCGACTCCTCTGAATTCTCAACTTTATGGCTCAAACTTTCCTGTCATTCTCTTACTAAATATTTCTGTGCTGTCTATCTTTCCCCTAACTCTACCAACTTTCCCAAATTCTTTGACTATCTAAACTCTACAGTGTAACACATTCTACCCATTTCTCCTTTCTCACTCAGTCAGCTGACTCAGGCTTGATCATTGATTTTCTTTAGTTCGAATCGATATCGGTATATATGCTAGCAGTGGAGAACGACTTAAAAGAATGGTTACAATGGTGAAATCATTTTAAAAATCAATAATCAGTATTCAATATAATACAGTAAACTATAATTAATAATCCATAAGCAATTCGCGGACTTTCCTCTAACTTTCACTCTGTTGAGCACCATCTCTCCTCCTACAAACCTGATCTTCTCTTCCTCACCGAAACTCAGGTGTCTGTAGCAACATCCAGCAGCCCCTTCTCTGTATCCTCCTACTTTCTCTATCCTAGTTTCAAAGCCAAAGGCGGATGTTGTGCATATATGCACAACACTCACTTGCTCTCGTGTTCCCGATTTCGACTCCTCTGAATTCTCAACTTTATGGCTCAAACTTTCCTGTCATTCTCTTACTAAATATTTCTGTGCTGTCTATCTTTCCCCTAACTCTACCAACTTTCCCAAATTCTTTGACTATCTAAACTCTACAGTGTAACACATTCTACCCATTTCTCCTTTCTCAGAAATCTCCATCTTAGGAGATTTCAACGTTCACCATCGCCAATGGCTCTCCTCTCACACTACTGATCCACCTGGTGAACAAGCCTACGTCCTTTTTTTTTTTTTTTTTCTATATTCCAACTTACTTCCTCTCGGGCATAGGCTGAGAGCCTTAACATTCACCGCTTTACAATGAACAGTGAAGCCCGTGGGGTCTTGTTCCAGTCTAGGGAGTGAGACATGTGAAGCACGTAGAGTACAACGAGCACCTGCCATCTTGCCTTCACATGAGGCACGGTGCTCACTCATGGCCCGAAACGACCCCATCTCTGAAGCCACCTCGTTCCCGTGCTTCACTGTCTCACCCCCTACACTCGGACTATCACACTTACACACACACAACGCCACCTGTTGAGCAGATAACTCACCAGGCATTGCACCCCTATAGCATATTATGAATATGGGAATATTCATACAGTGCTATTTAATCAGGGAACAATGAGGGTATTTTATTGACGTTTCGGTGGGCTTGTGGTAATGCACTGATACCAGGTACAGCACAAATTCCATCCCAATAATATCTTCCCATTGATACATCGGGATTTGAACCCGGGACCTTTGGATTACCAGGCCAGTGGCAAGACCACTCCACCACACCTCCCCTAAATCATAAATGACCTAGAGCAGTTAGTTCAGCAACCCACCCGTATCCCGGATCGCATCGGAGATCGGCCCAACATTCTTGACTTGTTTCTAACTTCTAACCCTTCTTCTTATACTGTCGATCTTTTCTCTCCTCTGGGCTCCTCCGACCATAAACTTATCTCTGTCACCTGTCCTATCTCTCCAGTACGGCCACCCGATCCTCCTAGCCGGCGGCGCTTGTGGCACTTTGGCGCTGCCGACTGGGAGGCTCTCCGGCAGTACTTCTTTGATTTCCCATGGAATTATTTCTGCTTCCGTAGCCGGGGACCCTCGGAGAGTGCTGAACGCATTACCGAGGTAATCCTATCGGGCATGGAAGCATTCTCCTTCTCTCAGAATAATGCTAAAAAATCTTGGTTTACTCACGCCTGTTCTACTGCTGTCCGCAATAAGGAGGAAGCATTCAAACGGTATCGACGCCTTAAAACTCAAGACTCTCATTCTTCCTATGTTTCTGCCCGGAATCAAGCCAAATCTGTTCTTCGACTTGCCAAACACTCTTTCATCAATAATAAATGCACTGAACTATCCAACTCTAGCTCTTCCCAAGCTTTCTGGCATCTAGCCAAAAACCTCTCCAACAATATCTCTTCCTCGTCTTTCTCTCCCCTTTCCCACTCTGATGGCACAACCATCACTTCTTCCTCTGACAAAGCTAAACTCTTCGCTCAAACTTTTGCTAGAAACTCCACCTTGGATGATTCCGGTGCTATTCCTCCCTCTCCGCCCTCCTCTCTCTTACTTATGCCTAATATCCTAATCTCTTCTAAAGATGTACTTTCTACACTCTCTGGGCTTAACACTAATAAGGCGTACGGTCCGGACGGTGTTCCTCCTGTTGTTCTCAAAAACTGTGCTTCCGTGCTGACTCCCTGCCTAGGCAAACTCTTTCGTCTCTGTCTATCCTCTAACGTCTTCCCTTCATGCTGGAAGTTTGCTCACATTCAACCTGTCCCAAAGAAGGGTGACCGCTCTCAACCCTCCAACTATCGTCCAATTGCTTTTATCTCTTGTCTTTCTAAAGTTTTTGAAACTATTCTTGCTTCCAAATTTCTTAATCATTTCTCTTCTCATAATCTGCTCTCAGATCGCCAGTATGGCTTCCTTAAGGGTCGCTCTACTGGTGATCTTCTTTCGTGGTGCGATGTATAAGGTGTTGATTTTCAGTGTGAGCATCCTGGGTTCGAGTCCACGGACTGCCACATGTGTTTGTAAATTTCATTAATCGATTTTAGGAGTATTGTTGGTTGTTGGAAGGAACATAATAATTCATATCTTACTAACTCTTGGTCATCCTCCTTTCGGGACTTCGGTGAGACTTTTTCTATTGCACTAGACATATCGAAAGCCTTCGATAGAGTCTGGCATAAATCTTTAATTTCTAAACTACCCTCCTTCGGTTTCTATCCCTCCATCTGTGCCTTTGTCTCTAATTTCCTTTCCGGCCGTTCCATAGCCGCGGGTGTGGACGGCCATTGTTCACTTCCTCACCCTATAAACTCCGGTGTTCCTCAGGGCTCTGTCCTATCTCCTATTCTCTTTCTAATTTTTATAAATGATCTCCTTAACTGTACCTTAATTCCCATCCATTCATACGCAGACGACTCAACCTTACACTACTCCATTAGTTTTTCAGAACGCCCCAGCCAGCAATTCCTCAACGACAAACGTAATGAAGCCATAGAACTCTTAAATTCTGATCTAAATACTATTTCCAATTGGGGCAGAGAAAACCTTGTTAACTTTAATGCTTCCAAAACCCAATTTCTCCATCTATCTACCGGTCAGGATCTCCCAGCGGACTATCCCTTATTCTTCAACAATACAAAAATCAACCCTTCATCTTCTCTCAATATTCTTGGTGTCTCTTTTTCTTCTGCTCTCATTTGGAAGGACCATATTACCAGTCTTGCTAAGGCAGCCTCCCAGAAGCTCGGTGTGCTCAACCGCCTTAGGGGGTTCTTTTCCCCTGCACAGCTTCTTGCTCTGTACAGGGGCATAGTGTGCCCTTGTATTGAGTATTGTTCACATGTCTGGGGAGGTTCCTCTCACACCGCTCTCCTAGACAAAGTTGAAAGGAAGGCCTTTCGTATCATTAACTCCCGTCCACTCACCAACTCTCTGCAGTCTCTCTCTCTCCGCCGCAATGTTGCATCTCTCTCGCTATTCTATCGCTACTATAATAATCAGTGTTCCTCAGAGCTATCCCAGTGCATACCACCTCCTTTACGTAGGGCGCATGGTACCCGTCTTGCAACTCAATCCCACCCCTACTCTGTGCAACTCTCCAACCCAAGAGTGAAACGTTACTCTCAAACTTTCTTCTACTCATCAGCTGAGCTCTGGAACTCTCTCCCAGAATCAGTCTTTCCCTCTTCCTATGGCTTAAATTGCTTCAAACTCCGTGTGTCCAGGCATTTTGGCTCGAACGTCCCTTGATTTTGGCCGTCACTCTTTCAACTATGGGGGAGGCACTCGCTATAGGCAGTAATGCCTTTTGCCTCCCTCAATCACATAAAAAAAAAATAAATAAAAAAAATAAAATAAATAAATAAAGAGATCTCAAATTCCCGATGTTACCCTAAATGTGGTAAAATACCAAATCTTCCCCTGGTATTCACACCATTAAAACTGAACCACTTGGTGTTGAGAGTTCTAACTTTCACCTATCGCAAGACTACAGCAAGTTTTGTCTCCTGATATTATTACATAACCTAGGTTAGGCCATTTATTTGCGGAGATATGAGTAACACTAATTGACTAAATTATCCTGAGACTTCTGATATTACCCCAAACTTGGAAATTTACCTACTTCACTACACATTGGTGAGTACAGTACGCTGCTGTTGGAGTTCAGGGGCTACAGTATTGTTCTAAGTACATACAGTATGTGTGAAATTAGGTAAAACAGAGAGGTGAAGGGTAGCATTAACTGTTATCTTGTGAATGGTGTATATTATAACACTGTAAACCGGACACAAATCACGTCAAACTCTGAATTTTGCCGAGATCTACAGCAAACTGTCAGAGAGGCCGATGCCATTCCGAGAAGTACGGGTTTCCGAGTAAAAAGAGTCCGAATTACCGAGGGTTTACTGTATATGGAAGGTGTGGTAAGGGAGGTAAAAATGAGAACTATGGGTAGAGGATTGGGTTTAATAAGAAAGAATGGTAGACATTGGGAGCTGAACCAGTTGCTGTTTGCTGATGACACAGCGTTGGTGGCGGATTCTGAGGAGAAACTGCAGCGAGTAGTCAAGAGTTTGGTGTGGTTACTGGTTTGTGGGAAGAGGAAGCCGAGGGTGAACGTCAATAAAGTAAAGTGATGGTGTGTAATAAAGGTGCTCATAGGGTGACTCTAGATGTACAGCTGGATGGGGAAATACTGGAACAAGTGGAGTGTTTTAAATATCTAGGAGGCATGATAAGCAGGAACGGAGGTATGGAAATGGAGGTAAAACAGAGAGTATGTGAAGGAAGGAAAGTTTCGGAGCAATGGGAAGTACAGTACTGTACGTGGAAGGTGATAAATCTCGGAATGAAAGCTAAAAGTGTAATGTATCAAGGGATAGTAGTACCAACAGTGATGTACTGTATAGGGCTGAGACATGGGCTCTGAAGGCAATGGAGAGAAGAAAGCTGGATGTGATGGAGATGAGCTGCTTGAAGAGTATGTGCGGAGTGACTCGTAGAGACAGATTGAAGAATGAAGAAATATGTAGGAGAGTGGGGCAACAGGAACATTTGTCGGCCAGAGTGGACAGAAGGGTGCTGTGCTGGTATGGAAATGTTGAGCGAATGGAAGATGAAAGGCTTACAAAGAGAATATGTGAGTCAGATACAAAGGGAGGTAGATGGGTAGGTAGACCTCCATTGAGATGGAGAGATTGTGTAGTACAAGCGTTGGGAGATAGAGGAATGACTAGAGATCAGGCAAGAGAAGTGGTAATAAATAGGAATGAATGGAAAATGCTAATGAATATAAGAGTGAAAACCAGGTCGTTTGGGAGAGGGGATCGGTGGCCAGTTGGACTAGATTATAGTCAGGCAGGCGCCTGGCCTGGGTAGCCGGTATATATGAAGGGTACGCCTGTAGTCTGCCTGCTGAGACCGGAACTTCTCCGGGAGGTCGGGGGCCGGGGAAGTGCAGGAGTGCCCTTAGTGATCCCTGGTCTCTGAGTCTTCTCTTGGGCGACCTACATGTGTTTGAATTTGTGTTTTGCCGTGTTGTGTTGTCCCTGTATGGGCTCTGTCTCGAGTCGGCCAATTCCAGCTTTAAAAAAAAATGGGGTATGTGCCTGAGTATATAGATACTGTAGATGGATAGATTTTTAACTTGAAGTTTCTCATATTACCTCTGAATACTGTTTGTCTGTATTTATTGATTGTTTATCTACTTCTATTGGTATTATTGATTTACTGTATATAACTTTCATTGTTCTTGTTAAAAAAAAGTACTCTTTGTTTAAATCTGTTGTTGCTTCTTCATATTTTGCAATTATTCTACTTTATTTGATTGTATCTATTCATTTTTGATAATATCAATTCCTTGCTTTTCTGATATCCTATTTAATTTATACTATAAATGTAGGTTATTTGTAGGGTAGCAGTTGGTAGGGGTCATGTGTTCATACTATGCTCACAGGTACCTACCCGATAGATAACCCTATTGTTTGGGAGTGCTGCATTAATTTTTTCTATCTACAGTATCTATATTATGTTGTCCCTATTCGGGCTCTGTCTCGAGACGGCAACCCCAAGTAAAAAAAAAAAAAAAACGGGGATTGGGCCTTAGTAAATAGAATAGATCTATATGCTCAAGCACATACCCCATACCTGGGGGTGGCCGACTACAGACAGAGCCCGAAAAGGGGGGGAAAAAAAGAAACTAAAAATCACACGCATCTAGATTGCCCAGGAGAAGACCCAGAGACCCAGGCCCATTTGGGGTCCCCAGCAAAATTCCCAGGTCCCAGACATCCCAGAGAGGTTCCAGTCTCAGCAGGCAAACATGAAGCGAAGCTTTGCCACCACAAGCCCGCCCACCACGCATCCAGGCGTACCCTTCATATATACCGGCTCCCCGGGCCAGGCGCCTGACGGACTATTATCATGTCCAACTGGTGCCCAACCCCCTCTCCCAAATGACCGCGTTTTCACTCATCTATTCACTAGCATTCTCCATTCATTCCTATTTTTGTTTTTCTATGTGAGTGAGGGAGACAAAAGGCAGAACTGCCTGTAGCGAGTGCCTCCCCCAGAGTTGAAAGAGTGACAGGGCCAAAATCAAGGAACGTTCGAGCCAAAATGCCTGGACACAGAGTTTGAAATAATTTAAGTCATAGAAAGAGGGAAAGTTTGATTCTGGGAGAGTTCCAGAGCTCAGCTGTTGAATTGAAGAAAGATTGAGAATATCATTTCACTCTTGGGTTGGAGAGTTCCAGAGTAAGGGTGGGATTGTGTTGCAAGATGGGTGCTACGTGCTCTATGAAGAAGGGGTGGTATACACTGAGAGTGCTCTGAGGAACACTGATTATTGTAATAGCAATAGAATAGCGAGAGAGATGCAACACTGCGGCGAAGAGAGAGAGGCTGCAGAGAATTGGTGAGTGGACGTTAGTTAAATGAGATGGAAGACTTTCTTTTCTACTTTGTCTAGAAGTGCTGTGTGAAAAGATCCTCCCCACACATGTGAACAATACTCAATACATGGACACACTGTGCCCCTGTACAGAAGCTGCGCAGGGGTAAAGAACCCCCGGAGGCGGTTGAGCAAACCCAGCTTCTGGGAAGCTGTTTTAGCAAGAGTGGTAATATGATCTTTCCAAGTGATATCAAAAGAAAAACAGGCATCGAGAATATTAAGAGAAGATGAAGGGTAAATTTGTATGTTGTTGAAGAGTAGGCTAAGTCATACAGTAAAACCTTGCTATTTCGGACTAATTGGGGGGGGGGGGACACCCTGTCCGAAATGTCCGAAAATCCGAGATGTCCGAACTCCGGCTGTGTCCGATCTAATAGAGGACAAAAAACCGACCTGAAAGAAAAAAATACGACGAATATCGAATAAGTAATAGTGAAACGAGAACAAACTTCACCGTTGATTAACCCTCCAGGCCCGGCTATGTATTATATATATATTCCTCGAAACCCGGGTGTTTTGGCCGAAAAACGTCTAGGCTAGGCTACCGTATATTCGTTAATCAGACTGCTTCCCGCATTCCCGTGCATCCCCAAGCGTAGCTGTGTTATTTACCTGTAGAATGGCATTAAGTAGAGCTCTCTAAGTCAACTGGTTGGGCTGTGATGATGATTTCATTGGAGATAACTTTATGGCCAAAACAGCCACTTTACACCACTTTTCGATACTTAACAACAACATACAGGCACACACGAACAAGCGACGCTCTCCTTCTTGTGGCCGGAGATGCGGGGCGTCGGTCCAGCCGGCTGTTGTTTACATTCGTCGGACCGACGCCTCGCACACGAAGCTCACAGGCTTTCAACCACTGGGCGTTCAAGAGGCCTTCCGGGTACCTGTTATATGCTTTTTTATGGGCGTTCAAGAGCCCTTCCGTGGTGAGAGGGTTAAACAGGGAAACGGGAGCGAACTTCATGCATGTGAATAAATGCGACATCAGAAGAAGGGAAACGTGAACGAACTTCATGCACCCAAGACAACGAATAGGCCTAACGGCGATCTTGGCTAGGCTAGGCTACTTTTGGCTAGGCTACCTTATTCGTACTTTAGGTTAATATACTGTACAGTAATAGCACATATAGTACTCAATATGAAACAATAAGTTCAGTTGATGGTCGGAAACAAAAAATCAACACTCACCACTTCATTGAAAACAGTCGATTTAGTGCCCTCCACCTCACTTCAACTCACCCCACTTCTTCACCTCACTGTCCTGCTCCACCTCACTATCCTTGACCACCTCACTTCCCTTCTCCATCTCAAGTGATATCGAGGTCACCTTACGCTTTGGGAGGCATGATAACACGGCAATATAGGCGGAGGAGATAAACACACAAGATGGCTACCCGCTTAACCCCTCCAACCCGGAAGGGCTCTTGAACGCCCATAACAACCTCGGCCCGCGCAACCCGGAAGGGCTCTTGAACGCCCATTGCTTGCGTGAGTGCTTTCGAATGCCGCGCGTACATTTTCGGTATCGTGGGACGGTAGGTGGCGCCACCAGGCGTAAACTACGCCACAGCAACAGTATCTACCCCGACGCCATCATGGACAGTACGCCAAATAGTGATTCCGCTGTGTCCGATACCGTGCTTCCTACGACGCCCTTGCTAGTTCGTCGCGCCTTACCCCGACGCCATCGCCTAAATTTGTTATCTCCCGGAGGTATTGAGACGACATTGAGACTTTATGAGCGAGCTGATGCCAAGCATAATGTTGATGATGAAGTCAGTGACGACTCCAGTAATTATAAGTCGAGTGATTATGGCCATGAGAGTGACAAAGAAGAGCAATTCCTGGGATTTGCGAAAGAACATGACAGTGATGAGAGTGATGAAGGTGATGTACCAGTTGTTGAGGAAGCTGGTTTACCTAAAGACAGTGAACTTGAGAGAGTGAGTGAGTGGGAGAGTTCAAGGTCACTCACCAAATTTCGCATAAGTGACACGACGCCAAGCCCTTCCCCAGGTAAATCGCCTTTCAAGCTACATTTGTATAAGCAGAAAATACTTGAGAAGGCGGCCGCGGCAGCTAGGGAACAAGCAAAACTACTTGGTGAGGATGAGGCTGTGAGTGAGGGTCAGCGTGGTGACCCTTCTCATCCGCCATTGTCTCCCTTATCTACCCACGCCACCCAAGATGACCCGGATGCCCCGCATTCTTCCCCACCACCCCCACCATTGCCAAGGGTTGAGGACCCCCCACTTTCGGCCTATTTGCCTCCTAGGTCCCCCGACAGGAGACATACTGCTGTCGAAAAGGGGAAAGGTAGGAAATATACCAAAAAAATTAAGAAAAGTAAGAGAGTTTTGTTCGAGGCTCCCGCGGCGTCCACCCCGGCCGGCCCCAGCCATACGTCCCCGCAACTTTCCCCACGGTCCTCCCCACCTCTCCCGCCTTCAACATGTCTTCCTGAAGAAGTCTTTGAGCTCGCATCACCAATACCTGGGCCTAGTGACAGTGAAACATTGCTTTCTGTCACTCGTCGCAGGCCAAGGAGCCCAGGACCTCGGGGGGACACAGCCTCACCTGCCACTCCTTCCCCACCTCGCCCACCCGCACGCCGCCCACGCATCACTGGTTCCCCGCCAGATTATGTGGGGGCCACTGATGATGAAGGGCACCTCTCTGAAGACTCTGGCCATGATTACATAGGTCCACCGTCAGGGCAAGATGACCACTCTGACGATGACTATATGGACATCGACGACCCTCGACCCATCCGCTTGGCCCGGCGTCGTGCTGCCCGTCGTGCTGCCCGCCTCCCTGGCCGCCGCCCTCACCGCCCTAGGGCACGCGCCTCCCGAGTTGGCCGTGGGCGTGCTGGGCCACCAGCTGGAGCTCCTCGTCAGCGTAGACAAGACCCATTCTACGTTTTTCAGTGGCAAGACGTAGTTGATGAGGATGGATACAACCCTGATGTGCCAGCTTTTGATGAGGTACTGGAGGGTTCAGGCATTACCCCCAATTTTCCTGCAGGCCCCAATGCTCCACCACACGAACTATTTGAGGCCTTCTTTGATGAGGAGGTGGTAGGCTATGTTGTCAAAGAGACAAATAAGCAGCACCAATTCCAGGTCCACTTTTTGGGCAAGGTGACCAAGGGCCACATGAGGCAGTGGACCCCAGTGACTCATAAAGAGTTCATGGTGTTCCTGGCACTCACCATGCTAATGCCTCATGTCAAGAAGCATAGGTTGCCTGACTATTGGATCACCAATGATCTGATATCCACCCCTGCCTTCGGGAAATATATGTCTCGCGACCGGTACCTTGATATCCTCGCAGAGCTCCATCTTGTCACCAACCTTGACGTCCACCTCCCAGACAAGCTGTGGAAGATTAGGACGTTGTACGAGATGATGCGAGAACGCTTCACCTCCTACTTCAAGCCCTTCCGCAAGGTCGTCATTGACGAGTCTCTTGTGCTGTTCCGGGGAAAACTCAGCTTCCGGCAGTACATCCCCTCAAAAAGACATCGCTTTGGCATAAAATTCTTTGTGCTGTGCGACTGCCAAACTGGCTATGTCCTGGACTTCCTGGTCTACAGCGGGAAGGAAGGGAACTTGCTTGTGGACCCCCTCATTGGCTTTGGCGGAGCAGTGGTGCAAGCCATGATGGACCGCTACTTTCACAAGAATCACGTCCTCTACACGGACAATTATTACACGTCCCCCACTCTCTCACAGTACCTGCATGAGCGCAAGACGGGGACTGTAGGCACAGTACGAGGGAAAAGGAAGGGCATGCCACCTTTCCCTCCAAAGACCAAAAAAGGTGATGTGTTCAAGAAGAAGTCGGGGCCCATTCTGGCTATCCACTGGCACGACCAGCGGAAGGTCAACCTCCTGACCACCATCCACAAGGGGGAAATGGTGGAGACTGGCAAGGTGGATCGCCGCACCCAGGCCAGGGTGACCAAGCCCGATGCTGTCCTGGACTACAACATCAACATGAGGCTGGTGGACAAGTCCGACATGCAGATAGGCTTCATTGACTGCCTGCGTACCTCGTGCAGATGGTACAAAAAGTTCTTTCTGCATATGGTGGACATGTCAGTTCTGAATGCCTACAACATATACAAGCTTCGGAATGTGAACACACCCATGAAGTTCAATAGCCTGCGGAGGTTCCAAAAGCAGGTGTTGACGGAGCTCCTGGAGAAGTATGCTACGCCACAGAGGGCAGTGGGACATCCTGGGCCCGCCGTTATTGACCGCTTGCAGTGTGCTCAATACTTGATTAGGCACAGGCTTGGTTCCCTGCCTCAGAATGAATCAGGAAGAACACAGCAGAAGCGGTGCCATGTCTGCTACAACAGCAGGGTGAGGCCGAGGTCAGGTAAAAAGTCAACCATGGAGTGTGTGGAGTGCAAGGTGGCACTCTGTGCTTTAGAGTGCTTCTTTGATTACCACTCCAAGCTGGAGTTCTAATAATCATACTGAAATTGCCAAATAAAATGACAATATGTACACTATAATTATATATAGGCAAAAAGTGGAAGAAAACCAATTTATTGTAATACAAAAGTCATGTATTATGAGAAAATTGATACAAATACAATTACACCATAATAATATGTGAAAGTGACACATATGTATATACCAAGTGACATTCATATGATTAGAACCTATAGAAATATATAAATCAGTGAAAAAAGACATAATAAATTGTATATAAAACGTTTACAAATCATATAACTAAGTGAAAGTGACACAAGACCTAATATTTGATGGCCAAAGTATAATAAATACCTGTGATAACGAATAATCAGTGCCTAATACAACAATAACCTACCTCAATTACTAATAAAATGTACGGTATCGAGTGAAAATGAGCATTATCAGTGACAGTGACACTCTCTAAAGCATATTTGTCAAAGTGAAAGTCACACAAGACCTAATATTTGATGGCCAAAGTATAATAAACACCTGTGATAACGAATAATCAGTGCCTAATACAACAATAACCTACCTCAATTACTAATAAAATGTACGGTATCGAGTGAAAATGAGCATTATCAGTGACAGTGACACTCTCTAAAGCATATTTGTCAAAGTGAAAGTGACACAAGACCTAATATTTGATGGCCAAAGTATAATAAACACCTGTGATAACGAATAATCAGTGCCTAATACAACAATAACCTACCTCAATTACTAATAAAATGTATGGTATCGAGTGAAAATGAGCATTATCAGTGACAGTGACACTCTCTAAAGCATATTTGTCAAAGTGAAAGTCACACAAGACCTAATATATGACGGCCAAAGTATAATAAACACCTGTGATAACGAATAATCAGTGCCTAATACAACAATAAGCTACCTCAATTACTAATAAAATGTACGGTATCGAGTGAAAATTAGCAATATCAGTGACAGTGATACCCTAATAAACATATTTTATATAATTGGCCTCAAAATAACTAGAAAATATCAAATAAACATCACATTCTCAATATCAAACACTAAAATCGTCTAAGGGAGATAAATACTTTGGCGCGACGAGCGGCTAGGTGCGTCGTAGCCATGGCCGGGGCGACGCGTCCGAACGCGGGAAGAATTTGCCGCCGAAAAGCACTCGTCTTCCCGCGCTCACCATTACGCAACCAGAGGGGCTAGAGACCTCTACTCAACGCCATTCGACAGAGGAAGGTTTGTGGAACATTATTCTTTTTTATTCACAACATTACATGCCATATTCATTGACTTACAGAGTAGTTAACATAGGCCAAAGATCGTCAAAACACCCGGTACCGGAGCACAGTCGCAAGCTATAGCCCCCGGGGCTGGAGGGTTAAACATACTGACGCCTGTGACGTCACGTCTCGTACAGGCAGGTGACTCAGAGCCTAGCCTATATACCGGCGCTCTGACGGATCCCCGTTTTGACGGACATTCACCGGGGATGGGGGCGAGTCATCCGACACTTTCGAGACTGACGGACACATCTCGGGAACATACGAGATATCAGACTACGTACATTAGACGGTTATGACGGATATTTGCCCTTAATTGTCCGAAAACTGTTCGAATCTTCCGACACTGTTAGAGACTGTCCGAACGATGACGGAAATTTTCGAAAAACGGAAGTACGTATCCGGGAAGCCGTCACCGATCCGGCTAGTACGGATTTCTGACAATTAGAGGTCCGAAATGGCGAGGGGTTACTGTAGTTTTCTGGAAGGGGGCGATGAGTAGACAGATGGTGAAATTGAGTTTTGGAAGCATTGAAAGTAACAAGGTTTTTCTCTGCCCCAATTAAAGATAGTAGAGAGATCAGAAGATATGTGCTTTATGGCCTCCTTACGTGAGTTTTGGAGGTCCTGCTGAGAGTGATATTGTGGAAGGCTAGTTGAATAGTGTAATGTACAGTTGTCAGCATATGAGTGAATGGGGCGGGAGGTACAGTTGAGGTTGTTAACCCTCCAGCCCCGGCGACCTTAGCTCGCGACTGTACTGTACTGTGGTCCCGGGTATTTTGCCGATTATTGGGCTATGTTCACTCACCTGTAACTCAATACATAGGGCATGTATTGTTATGAATAAAAAAGCAAAATGTTCCACAAACCTTCCTCTGTAGAATGCCATTGAGTAGAGGTCTCTAGCCCCAGTGGTTGCATAATGGCGAGCGCGGGAAGTAGAGTGATTTTCGGCGGCAAATTCTTCCCGCGTTCGGATGCGTCGCCCCGGCCTCGGCTACCACGCACCTAGCCGCTCGTCGCGCCAGAGTCTTTGCCTCCCATAGACGACTTTAGTGGTTGATATTGACAATGTGATGTTTATTTGATATTTTTATAGTTATTTTGAGGCCAATTATATAAAGTATGTGTATTAGGGTGTCACTGTCACTAATATTGCTCATTTTCACTCGATACCGTACTTTTTATTAGTAATTGAGGTAGATTATTGTTATTTTAGGCACTGATTATTCGTTATCACAGGTGTTTATTATACTTTGGCCATCAAATATTAGGTTTTGTGCCACTTTCACTTTGGTAAATAAGGTATGCTTTAGAGTCTAGAGTCACTGTCACTGATAATGCTCATTTTCACTCGATACCGTACTTTTTATTAGTAATTGAGGTAGGTTATTGTTATATTAGGCACTGATTATTCGTTATCACAGGTGTTTATTATATTTTGGCCATCAAATATTAGGTTTTATGTCACTTTCACTTTGGTAAATATGCTTTAGAGTCACTGTCACTGATAATGCTCATTTTCACTCGATACCGTACTTTTTATTTGTAATTGAGGTAGGTTATTGTTATATTAGGTACTGATTATTCGTTATCACAGGTGTTTATCATACTTTGGCCATCAAATATTAGGTTTTGTGTCACTTTCACTTAGTTATATGCTTTTTCTATCTATCTATCTATTGCCTGACGCCATGATCCCCGAAGGGGTGGCCACGAACGAACTGCCCCATGCACCTCTGTCCCCAGTCAGTCGACGCCCCTCCCCCCAACCAGCACCGCCCTCGTTCATGTACTTCCTCACTCCATCCTTCCACCTCGCTCTCGTACACCCTCTTAGTCATTCTCTCGCTTTCCATACGTTCCATATGGCCGAACCATCTCAAGTTGTTCCTTTTCACACTTTCCAGCACATCTACCTCCACACCACACCTCCTTCTTACTTCCTCATTAGTCTGTCTATCCCTCCATGTAACTCCGCACGCACTCCTTAAGTAATTCATTTCCACTGCTCTCACTCTTGGTCTGAGTCTCTCAACCAACGTCCATGCTTCGCTTCCGTAAGTCAGTGTTAGGAATACCACACTGTCATGCAAGGACTTCTTCACTTCCATACTGACCACCCTATTTCTTGTTACTGCTTTTAGCGTTCCTACAACCCTCTTCCCCTGTTGTACCCTCTCCCGCACTTCTTCATCCATAGTCCCATCTTTACTCAACACACTGCCCAGATACTTAAAAGAGTTGACGATCTCCATAGCCTGACCGTTCAGCTTCACCTCACACTCTGTGACTTCACCCCTTTCGAAGACCATAACCTTGCTCTTCCCCGTATTTACCTTCAAATTCCGTTTTTCGCACACTGTTCCAAACTCATTTACCAGACCCTGCAACTCCCATTCATTATCACTCATCAGAACTGTATCATCCACAAACAGCAGTATAGGTAGCTTCCACTCAATTCCCTCCCTTTTCAGCGATACACCAACATCCACTGCTCTTGATAGTATTTCTTTCATGACTCCATCCATATATACAGTAAACAACCACGGGGACATCACACATCCCTGTTTCAAACCAACATTCAGGTCAAAGAACTCGCTCTGCTCACTCTCCACACGTACTGCCGCCTTTGCACCCTCATACATGCTCTTCACTGCTTTCAGCAACTTGCCCTCTACTCCGTATATTCTTAGTACTTTCCACAAACCTTCTCTATCCACTCTGTCATAGGCCTTCTCCAAGTCCATAAAGGCAACATACACCTTTTGTTTCTTCTCCAGATATTTCTCCACAACACAATTCAGGGTAAAAATCTGATCTACACATCCTCTTCCCTTCCTAAAACCTCCCTGCTCGTCGCCTATCCATTTCTCCGTTCTCACTCTCACTCTCTCAATCACTACCCTACTGTATACCTTCCCGACTACGCTTAGAAGACATATTCCTCGGTGGTTACCACACACTCCTCTTTCCCCTTTGCCCTTATATAGGGGGACTATTATGCCAGTCTTCCAGTCATCGGGTGCACTCCCCTTCTCCCATGCTAGTTTGCACATTTTCCATACCCATTCGATCACTATCTCACCACCATACCTCAACATTTCCCCACACACTCCATCTGTTCCTGGTGCTTTCCCCAACTTCACTCTTTTCATAGCTTCCCACACTTCTGACCTCCTGATCCCCACCTCCTCCTTCACTATTTCTCTTCTTCTCCCTCCCATACCATATCCAGCTATGTTTGCTGGCTCTTCATTCCTTACATTTAGCAACTCACTGAAGTACTCCCTCCATCTTTCGACTCTCTCTTGCTTCTCGGCTAGCATTCTCCCATTCTTATCTTTCACACCCTTACTGTTTCCCTTGCTACCTTCCCTAACTTTCTTGACTTCTTTCCAGAACAGTTTCTTACTCTCCCTCCATTTTACACTCAGATTCCTTCCAAATTCCTCATCTACTCTTCTCCTACTTTCCTTCACTACTCTCTTCACCACCCTCTTACTCTCCACGTACCTCGTTCGTTTCTGTCTCTCGGAATCTTCATTCCCTCTACTACCCAACCACTCTCTATATGCTTTCTTCTTTTCTTCCACAGCTATTCTTACCTCTTCTGTCCACCATGCTGTACCTTTCACTCCCCTCCCTCTTCTCCTCACTCCACACACCTCCTCAAATGCTGCACAGATCGCATCCTTAAACACCTTGCTCATCTCCTCCACTTCCTCCATAACTTCCAGGTCGAACCAACCTAGTCGTCTTTCCACTGCTCTCCTGTACTCCTCCCTGACTTCCTCCTCCTGCAACCTCTCCACCCTCCTCACCATTCCAACCTCCTCTCGCCTCCCTCCAGCTCTCCTCACCCACTTCTTTTGTATCCTAACCTTAGCTACCACTACATAATGATCTGACAGACCCCCTCCAATACCCCTATACACCCTAGCATCCATCACAGATTTCTTCATTCGTTCATCCACACATACATAATCAATCAATGACTTTCGTTCCACCACTGTCTTTCATCTTCCACTGTCCTTCATCGTCAACATCCGTTTCCACGTGTACCTGTGGATCATTCTGTGTCGGAAGAAGGTGTTGGCTATCCACAGCCTCCTCCCCACACATACGTCCACAAGTGCACTACCATTCCTTATGCTTTTTAAACGTTTTATATACAATTTATTGTGTCTTTTTTCACTGATTTCTATATTTCTATAGGTTATAATCATGTGAATGTCACTTATTATATAAATTTATGTGTCACTTTCACATATTATTATGGTGTTATTGTATTTGTATCAATTTTCTCATAATACATATGACTTTTGTATTACAATAAATTGTTTTACTTCCACTTATTGCCTATATATATACATATTGTCACTGTCTTTGGTACTTTCACTATGATTAGAACTCCTGCTTGGAGTGGTAATCAAAGAAGCACCCTTCAGCACAGAGTGGCACCTTACACTCCATGGTGGACTTTTTCTCTGACCTCGCCCTCAGCCTGGTGTTGTAGCAGACATGGCACCGCTTCTGCTGCTTTCTTCCTGCTGGTGTCAGAGGCAGGGAAATGAGCCTGTGCATATTCATGTAATATGCACAGTGCAAGCGGTCAGTAGCAGCAGGCCCAGCATGTGCCACTGCCCTCTGTGGCATAGCATACTTCTCCAGGAGCTCCTTCAACACCTGCTTTTGGAACCTCCGCAGGGTATTGAACTTCATGGGTGTGTTCTCATTCCGAAGCTTGTAGATGTTGTAAGCGTTCAGAATTGACATGTCCACCATGTGCAGAAAGAACTTTTTGTACCATCTGCATGAGGTACGCAGACAGTCAATGAAGCCTATCTGCATGTCGGATTTGTCCACCAGCCTCATGTTGATGTTGTAGTCGAGGACAGCATCGGGCTTGGTTACCCTGGCCTGGGTGCGGCGATCCACCTTGCCAGTCTCCACCATTTCCCCCTTGTGGACGGTGGTCAGGAGGTTGACCTTCCGCTGGTCGTGCCAGTGGATAGCCAGAATGGGCCCCGACTTCTTCCGGAACACATCGCCTTTCTTTGTCTTTGGAGGGAAAGGTGGGCATGCCCTTCCTTCTCCCTCGTACTGTTCCTACAGTCCCCGTCTTGCGCTGATGAAGGTACTTTGAGAGAGTGGGGGACATGTAGTAATTGTCCGTGTATAGGACGTGATTCTTGTGAAAGTAGCGGTCCATCATGGCTTGCACCACTGCTCCGCCAAAGCCAATGAGAGGGTCCACAAGCACGTCCCCTTCCTTCCCGCTGTAGACCAGGAAGTCCAGGACATAGCCAGTTCGGCAGTCGCACAGCACAAAGAATTTTATGCCAAAGCGATGTCTCTTTGAGGGGATGTACTGCCGGAAGCTGAGCTTTCCCCGGAACAGCACAAGAGACTCGTCAATGACGACCTTGCGAAAGGGCTTGAAGTAGGAGGAGAAGCGTTTTCGCATCATCTCTTACAACGTCCTAATCTTCCACAGCTTGTCTGGGCAGTGGACGTCGGCGTTGGTGACAAGATGGAGCGCTGCGAGGATGTCAAGGTACCGGTCGCGAGACATATATTTCCCGAAGGCAGGGGTGGATACGAGATCATTGGTGATCCAATAGTCAGCCAACCTATGCTTCCTGACATAAGGCATTAGCATGGTGAGTGCCAGGAACACCATGAACTCGTGAAGAGTCACTTCGGTCCACTGCCTCATGTGGCCCTTGGTCACCTTGTCAAACATGTTGACCTGGAATTGGTGCTGCTTGTTGGTCTCCTTGATGACCAATCCGGTAACCTCCTCATCAAAAAAGGCCTCAAAAAGCTCATGTGGTGGAGCATTGGGGCCTGCAGGAAAATTGGGGGTAATTCCTGAACCCTCCTGTACCTCATCAAAAGCTGGCACATCAGGGTTGTAATCTTCCCCGTCAGCCAGGTCTTCCCACTGAAAAATGTAGAATGAGTCTTGGCGACGCCCACAAGGAGCTCCAGGTGGTGGCCCAGCACGCCCACGGCCAACTCGGGAGGCGCGCGCCCTAGGGTGACCAGGGTAGGCCACAGCATGACACCCTCGGGCGGAGCGGATGGGTTGAGGGTCGTCCATGTCCATGTAGTCGTCGTCAGAGTGGTCATCTTGCCCTGACGGTGGACCTATATAGTCATGGCCAGAGTCATCTGTGAGGTGCCCTTCCTCGTCAGTGCCCTCCGCATAATCTGGCGGGGAACGAGTGATGCGTGGGCGGCGTGCGGGTGGGGGGCGAGGTGGGGAAGGAGTGGCAGGTGAGGCTATGTCCCCCCGAGGTTCTGGGCTCCTTTGCCTGCGACGAGTGGCAGAAAGCAATGTTTCACTGTCACTAGGCACAGGTATTGGTGATGCGAGCTCAAATACTTCTTCAGGAACACATGTTGAAGGCAGGAGAGGTGGGGAGGACCGTGGGGAAAGTTGCGGGGGTCTATGGCTGGGGCCGGCAGGGGTGGACGCCGCGGGAGCCTCAAACAAAGCCTGCCTAGTTTGCTGTCCTTGTTTCACGTATTTCCTGCCTTTCCCCTTTTCGGCAGCAGTATGTCTCCTGTCGGGGGACCCAGGAGGCAAATAGGCCGAAAATGGGGGGTCCTCAACCCTTGGCAGTGGTGGGGAACAATGGCGGGCACCCGGGGCATCTTGGGTGGCTTGGGTAGATAAGGGAGACAATGGCGGGCGAGATAGTCACCACGCTCACCCTCACTCACAACCTCATCCTCACCAAGTCTTTTGGCTTCTTTCCTGGCTGCCGCAGCCGCCTTTTCAAGTACAGTCGACGCTCCATTTAACAGACGTCGATTTAACGGATTTCGGATTTAACGGACTCCAGCTGGTAAATTAGGCCTCTAAAATCAACCAAAATTTTTAGACATATCGAGTCTACACACACTCAGATGTAACATATAAACTAAACACTATGGTACACAATGCTAATATAATTGCCCAATAATGTATATAATGCTTATTGTTTAGCATTATGAGTATTGTACATATCAGTAATAGGCGAAATTGTAACTATCCTGGAGATGCCATTTGCAATGTTTACGTTTTGGCCTGACGCTACACTGAACTTTCGGTACAGTAACAATATCGTCACCTTTTCGTTTTTTTTATTTAGTAGGCTACAAATTTGCATCCACATAATATATTATGGTATTATTGGGTATTATTGTAATAAATAAAACACTTTGATATTGCTTTATATTTATCCCATAAAATATTACGAACTATGAATACTTTGGTAGTATCCAAAATAGTAGGCTACAATATTGCATACCAAAACAGACCTGCACCGTACTGTTTGACTGAACAGGGACGCCAAAATGTAAACATTGCAAATGGCGTCTCCAGGATAGGGTTTATTTACAATTTCGCCCATTACTGATATGTACAATACTCATAATGCCAAACAATAAGCATTACAGTATATACATTATTGGGCAATTATATTAGCATTGTGTACCATAGTATGTAAATAAGGTAAGAAAAACCGATTTTTTTTCATTTTATTAATGAATAGGCTAGGGCCTAACCACTTTTCAGAGGTCATTTGCACTTAACGGACTTCGCTTCCCCCCTAAAAGTCCGTTAAATGGAGGGCTGACTGTACCTGCTTCTTATAAAAGCGTAGCTTGAAAGTCGATTTTGTTGGCGAAGGGCTTGGAGTTGTGTCACTCAAGTGAAACTTGGAGAATGACCTTGAACTCTCCCACTCGCTCACTTTCTTCAGCTAAAACAGATTCCGCGAAAGCTGTTACATCACCTTCATCACTCTCATGTTCACTCACATATCCCCTGAATTGAGTACCATTGTCACTGTCATCGCCATAATCACTCGACTTATAATTAGACGATTTATCACTGTCTTCATCATCAACATTATGGTCTCCTTCAGCAAGCTCAAACATTCTCAATGTCTCCTCGATACCTCCTGGAGATAACACATTTAGGCAGAGGCGTCTGCGTAAAACGCGACGAGCCTGGGCGGGCGTTGGAGGGAGCACGGTATCGGACACAAGGGAATCACTTTTTGGCGTACTATCCATGATGGCGTCGGGGTAGAGACTGATGCCATGGCGTAGTTCACGTCTGGTGGCGCTGTCTACCACCCCACAACAACAAAAATGTACGCGCGCCATTCGAAAGTATATACGCAAGCACCCGGAGCCTCAAGAGCCCAACCGGGTTCCGCGGGCCACGTTTGTTATGGGTGCCTCAGAGCCCAACCGGGTCTGATGGGTTAATGAATAATAGGAAGAGAATTGGAGATACGACAGAACTCTGAGGAACGCCAAAGTTGATAGGTTGAGGAAGTGAAAGGTGGCCCTCCACAACCGCAGCTATGGAACGGCCGGAAAGGAAATTAGAGACAAAGACACAGATGGAGGGATATAAACCGAAGGAGGGTAGTTTGGAAATGAGGGATTTGTGCCAGACTCTATCGAAGGCCTTTGATATGTCTAGCACAACAGAAAAAGTTTCACTGAAGTCCTGAATGGAGGATGAACAAGTTAGTAAAATAAGAAAGAAAATCACCAGTAGAGCAGCCCTTAACCTGGCAACGGCAAGGGGGGTGGGGTATTGAACTAGCTGCCCATGGGCAAGCATATAGGCTCCATTCAGGCCTATAATCGTCATTTTACGATAAATATAGTTATTACTTATTCATATGAGCCTATTTTACCTTCACTATGAAGATAGTAACCTGTAACAACAATAAAACAAGTGAAAATATAATTTTTCTGGTCAAAATCGCGAATATAGATGGACCAGCCCATTCATGAATTATGGAGAAAATTGAGGCAACCCCTCCCTCCACGAGGCCTCAAGCCACACTGAGCTTACTCATACACACACTCGCTTATGTAACACACCCGCTAGGCATGTAAGCACATCCTCCACACATTTTGCTAATGTTAGCACCAAAATATACCAACGAATTAGGGAATAACAGGGAAAACGGGTGATAATTGAAGGGAGAGGGGAAAAGGGAAAAGGAGGGGATGTGGAGGAGTGATATGAGGTAAGGGAAAAAACAAAATTGTTTAGTGCTACTGGGGCCGTTTAAATGGGTTTTTTAGGCCTCCCTCTTAACCTCTTAAGTGCGCATGGGGGTAATTAGACACCTCTGCCTGTGCGCATGTATTTGAGCTGTTTCCATCACTAAAATATTCATTTTACCATAAATAGCATTAATACTTATCCATACGCGCCTATTATGGGTTGATTATAAAGGTATTAACCTGTTACAACAATAAAACGAGTCAAAACAGCGTTTGGATGGTCAAAATCGGAGATACAGGCCGCGAGTTGCATAATGTATGGGCGAGGCAACCTGCTTTCCCGCCAATTTCCCCCAAGGCCACTGAGACACAGTCGATCGATACTCTCTCTCTCTCTCTCGCACTCGCTTGCTAACAGTGATGACAATGCCCTGCTTGCAACTCGCTAATGTTAGCACGAAAATATACCTCAGAATAAGGGAATAACAGTATTATTATTATTATTATTAATATTATTATTATTACAGGGAAAATAGGTGATAACTGAAGGAGGGGAGGAAAGTGGGGAAGGAGGGGAGGTAGAGGAGTGATATTTTGCATGGCCCAGGGGCAAAAAATAAAAAAAAAAAATAAAAAAAAATAAACATTTTGATGTTTAAAGTTGATTTTTTTTTTCTCTGACTCTTAAGAGTCTTCCCGCAGTCCGCCGGGGGAACTCTTAAGAGTCTTCCCGCAGTTCCCGGGTTAAGAGCTTTGCCGCCCTCTCCCAGTAAAACTTCTTATGAGCTTTCTCGCCGTTTATGGGTTAAGAAAGCCATACTGGCGGTCTGAGAGTACCGTAAAATGCCATAACTTCGGACATTTTTAGCGTTTTCAATTAATAACGATGTGTAGAATGGTACCAAATGTTTTATGTTGGTGTCATTGAGTAGCCAGGGAGATTACCTACTGAATCCATAAACAAAACAAAATCTATACCTTCACCTTGCGTGGCATATAAACTATTTTGTGACGTCCGAGCTTAGGATCATAATTCCTATCTTCGGACGGGTGTTCCTAACCTCGGACACGCATATATTTGCCCTTTAAACGAGAGTACTGTTCACACTACCCTAACATCGTACACCAGTAACCAAACTTCGGACATTTCGGAGGTTTTAAAAAAAAAAATATCCAAAATTGCACATTCCTGTGTAGACTTATACACATGTATATACTGTACATATAACCAAACATATCTCCTTTCTTTGGCACATGATTTCATATCACAGTAGTAGGGATTATATCACATTACAGACATGTATTTATGTGATGATATGAACACACTAATGTTCAGGAACTTTTGTAAACGTATTTTTTTTGTTTTTGTGTATCACATATGCCTCAAATTATATAAAATAGTTGTTCTTGAATGCAAAACATAACTTCACATAATTAGCGATTTGCTACTTACTTAACCTTACTTAAGGTTGCTGTATGCATATTGTAATACACTAATACTTATAATAAGACCTTTACACATTATATTGGTTTTACTAATACACATATACTGTACCAACAAACATGCACATATACTAACAGGCACACATATCACAGACACATATTACCAAACATATCTCCTTTCTTTAGCACATGATTTCATATCACAGTACTAGGGATTATATCACATTACAGACATGTATTTATGTGATGATATGAACACACTAATGTTCAGGAACTTTTGTAAACGTATTTTTTTTGTTTTTGTGTATCACATATGCCTCAAATTATATTATATATAAAATATATAATATTATAGTATGTACTTAGTGCCCCTCCTTACAATGATTTTTTTTTTACCAGGATCGTCTGTGAGGTTGGTTTCATCATAATTTATTATATTCTCTGGAGGTACACCTTCAAGGGTCTTTTCTAGGTTGTTATGAAATTTGGTTAATATGGCCCTTGTCACTTGTGCTCGTACAGTCTTTATGTTTTGGGACATACGTCTGCTGAGGGTTTGTTTGTGGCGTTTGAGAAACATTTGGGCCCATTTAAGGCCTGGCAGATTGTTGATAAAACGTGTTCTTACAACTCCACGTTTGTCTAGGTAAGCCTTCACTAGCATCCTAAGATCCAGTGTATCCAAAGGAAAACCCCACTCTGCCAATATCAGTATTCTTTGACATAGCAAATTTTCTTCACCTTCAGATAAGCATGTCTGACGCCCCACTGGATTACAGTGATTTCTTTTGAGGTAGTCATGTAATGTACTTTTGCCTAATTTCCATTTCTTCGCTGCTTGACGCACACTCCAGTCTTTATTGTTCACATCATTCTTGGCACCTTCAAGTGCCTCTTTGGACACCTTAGCCGTATATTTTCTCTTTGTTTTGGAAGAAGGATTTGTCACTGTTTTAGGCATTTTTATTTGTTTTATTCACTGTTCATTATGTAAAATTTTAGCATGTCCGAAGTTTAGGTTAGTTTTTTACCTGTCCGAAGTTAGAATTAATTTCTAAAAAAAATAGAAACAGTCATTATTAAATTAATTACAAAATTATGCATGAATAAGTAATAAAATAGTTTTATCGGGTATTACTGACAACACTTTTCTCTGTATTATCATACTTACCACTATCATACAACCACATTTGTTTGTCCTAGGCAGACAAAGTTTTGCAGGGTTACAATTAACATAATTTGTTTTCATCGGATTCAAGAATTTTTTTCATCCATATATTTTCGTGCTAGTTCCATAGTAGTTATACACAATAGTCTTTGAATATTACCCAAACTACCCATATATTTATTTTTCGCATATAATAAACCATCTTCCAATAACCGTGAAGTATTACATATTTTCGCGAAATGTCCGAAGTTTGGGTGCTGTCCGAATTTACGGCATTTTACGGTAGGTTATGGGAAGATAAATGCTTAAGAAATTTTTGAGGTAAGAATAGTTTTAATAACTTTAAAAATGCAAGAAATGAGAACAATTCTCCCTACCAGGAAATCACCAGAGACATCTGGTGGACGCTTCCGAAGTAGCGCCAGAGCTACGTCTGTCGACATAAACAATACTCAACACCTAGGCTATGCAAAGTTTATCACGATTTCTTACGATTCTGCATGTCTTTACTATATACTAGATGGCTACACTAAGTGCTTATATAGTATGGTAGTTGTGGGGGTAATGTGTCAGCTGTAGAAAGTACAACATATAGCTTATAATTAAGAATGATTGATGGAGAGGGAGGGTGAAGAACTGTGGGATATCGCTAATTTAAAGGGCCCAGGTCGCTTACTGTACAAAACAACGTGTCTGGTGCGGCAACTCCAAGAATTTCTGGTAGGGCGAATTGGATGATAGTTGGAGGGTTGAAAGCGGTCATCCTTCTTTGGGACAGGTTGAATGAGAGCGAACTTCCAGCAAGAGGGGAATACGTTAGAGGAGAGACAGAGAAGGTAGAGTTATTTATTACCACTTCTCTTGCCTGCTCTAAAGTCATTCCTCTACCTTCCAATGCTTGTCCTACACATTTTCTCCATCTCAATGGAGGTCTTCCTACCCCTCTACCTCCCCTTGTATCTGACTCACATTCTCTTTGTAAGCCTTTCATATTCCATTCGCTCTATTGTTTATATTTTGTCAAATTGCAAATTTGTTTGAATAGAATCTTTTAACTAAAATTGCAGTTTCTTTAGTCATACAGAATAGGCTACAGTATAAAAGAATTTACCTGAACTTCCTAAACATTAATATATGTATGTTAATATATTGTGACTAAATTGCTTGGGACACAAATTCAGTTACTCATATACTGTAGTGATGTAAATTTTATGTGGTGGTTTTGTATTCTTTTAAGTAAATTTTATGTTTTGGTAAATTGTTATAAGTAATTTTGTCTTTATAGTGTGTCGTTACTGTTTTGGTTTGTTTAATCTATTTTCTATTAATTTCACCACAACACCAAACACTTCCAATGAAATTACTGAAACAATATATGTGATCCACCAGGATTCGAACCCAGGTTGATGATGATGATTTGTAGACACCTTAACCATTACACCACCAAGACGGTTAAAGGTTTATGCACATGCCTACGACTTATTATCCATTCTCGAATACTGGATATTAATCTAATCATGTTCATATTCCCACCGCACTATGGTAGCCTAATGTTTAAGTGAGAGGAAAGAATATTCATGGGGCACAGATCATTTAGAACGGCCTCGCTACGAAATATCCCTGAACCTACTGATAATCTAGTTGTAAGTTTTGTAAGTTTTGCCGCCGCCAACACCGTGAACGACCGCAGCAGTGCAAGTACTGGTACTGAGCTGGATACACAGGCATAGTTTGCCTTTTTCCAGAGGATCTACTGTAAGAAACTGTAAGAAATGCATGTATGTATGTACATACTCTGGCACCTTCCCCATTTTTTTTTTTTTTTTTTTTTTTTTTTTAACCCTTCCTACCCGGGCTACCTTAGGTAAGGACAGCTCGGCAGAAGGGCAGCTACCCGGCCGTCCTTACCTAAGACGGCAGCTTAATAGCCTAATTAAGCTTGGTCTGAACGCCGTGCGTACGACGTACTGTATGTCAACAAACCCAAGCGTTGCGTCACCGCACCTCCGAAAACAAGAAGGAGAAGACTCTTCAATGTTATTGTTCTGACGTCAGACGAAATTAGTGTCTGAAAAGCCCCCATAGTGGCAACATCTCTGCAATATTTGCTCCACTGAAATCGTCATCACAACTGAACCAGTTGACTTACAGAGCTCTACTCAACGCCAAAATACAGATTGAAAACCGCACTACGATTATAGATGAGTGGGAAAGTTCTAGCAGTGAAAATAAACATAAATACGGTAGCCTAGGCCTAGACGTTTTTCAGCCATTTCGCCCGGGTACGGGCGACCGTCCTTAGGTAAGACAGGCCGGGTAGGAAGGGTTAATGGGGGTGGCCGACTTGAGGACAAACCCGAACAGGGACATCCCAACACATCAGAAAAACAAAACAATACAAAACATAAAAATGTCACACACATCTAGGTCGCCCAGGAGAAATACCCAGGCCCATTTGGGGTCCCCAGCAAAAGATTCCCAGGTCCCAGATCCCCCGGAGAGGCGCCGATTTCCGCAGGCAGACCCGCAGTGAAGCTTCACCACCACAAGCCCGCCCACCATGCTTCCAGCCGAACCCTTCATTACCACCGGCTCCCCGGGCCAGGCACCTGATGGACTACTATCTAGTCTAACTGGCGCATGACCCTCTCTCCCAAAAGACCGCATTCACACTTATCTATTCTCGAGCATTCTACATTCATTCCTGTTTATTACCACTTCCCCCGCCTGATCTATAGGCATTCCTTTATCATCCAAAGCTTGTCTTTAAACAGTCTCTCCATCTCAATGGGGGTTTTCCTGCCCTTCTATCAGACTCGCATATTCTCTTTGTAAGCCTTTCATCTTCCACTCGTTCAACATGACCATACCAGCTCACCACCCTTCTGTCCACTCTGGCCGACAAATGTTCCTGCTGCCCCACTCAAAGTATATACACACTAACAAGTAGACCCACCAGATACTCAAATTTCTGGTAGCTCGCCGAAATTTGTTAGTCTTGTAAAATCGTGACGTCACGCATGGGATGTAGGCTACATGTTGACAACATGGGGAGAATGTCGTTCCACTTCATTTTTCCATTATTAACTCATATTGGTAGAAGCTTTGCATATTTTATGGCTAGAAATTCAAGAAAGCACTATATTAAGAACAAGTAGAATATGAACAAAAATCAATCAAGTCATTAATTTTGTAATGATATTCGATATAAATATGCAGACGAAGGAAGCTCATGCCCTGCAGCTGGTATACTTCTACTATATTCACGCCCAATTACAGGTATATGTCGATGTATGTTTACTGTATGTCTTGAATTAGGTTTGGTTACATTGGTTGGGATAGTTTTTATCATCAAAGTATTTTAAATGCATCGAAATAGAATCATGATTCAGTGTAAATGTCAGGGCATAGCGGCTGCGGCCATGCCTTCCCCGCAGACGAAAGCACAGTTGTCATAGCGAACTCTCTTATAGAGCATTTAATATATTACCCAGGTCTATTATTGTATGCTGGCGAAAGTTATAATAATTAAACCAGACAAAAGCTGGAATTTTTTTAGGTACTCATGATAGTGGTGAAAAAGAAAACAAATTAAAGAATATGTCAGTCATAATAACGGGGTTCGTGTGTGTCTGTGTTCCCGGGTGGCTTTAGACGGTGTTGCCATATTTCAAAGTATCTTTGTTTTCTTGTTCTTTTTTCAATTGTGCAGTACCTACAGTACAATCATACTGCATGTACCCGGGGTACGTTGTGGTGACTACATTTAAAGGCAGTTTATACTGTTCAGGCAATCATGTGTCAGTGGGAGAAGATTAATGGGAAAATAATAATGAACACACTTAAATTATCGTATGCGTCAGCTGTATCGTAAATACCTTACCTTACCTTTGAATACCTTTGGATGTGTTCGCCGCTCCTCTAGCGGCACCAAGGAGCGCGACGCCCCTCGTTATGGGTGGTGATTTGGTGCAGTAGACTGTTTGAAGCGACAGCTCGCTCCCTTGCGAGGATGGGCTCGTCTGGCACTTTTTGCAGTTCGACATCTAGGGCTCTCTTGAAGTTGTCTAACGAGATGTCCCTCATGTCTCTTACTCGCCGTGGGAGTTTGTTGAAGAGACGTGGGCCTCTGTGTGATAACCAGCCCTCTCGCAGAGAGCCCATAGCACCCCTGTTATTCATCCGGGGGATTTCGCATTCCCAGCCTCTCCTATCACTGAATTTCATGACTATCGGAGTATGTAGGTTTGGTACTAAACCCTCTGCGATTTTCCACGTGTACAGTATATTATTAGGTAACGTTCTCTTCTACGTTCCAGTGAGTACAGATTCAGTGCTCTTAAACGCTCCCAATAGTGTAGATGTTTTATCGAACTTATATGCGAAGTGAAATTTCTTTGTACACTCTCTACGTCATTTATTTCACCTGCTTTGTATGGGGATGTTAATACGCTACAGTATTCAAGCCGCGGTAGCACTAGAGATTTGAAGAGCGTTATCATAGGCAATTCACCGCGTGTTTTAAAAGTACGCAGAATCCAACCCGTTAGACGTTTCGCAGCCGCCACTTTGACCTGGTTATGTACTTTGAAACCCATATTTTCAGACATTAATACCCCAAGGTCTTTCACACTGTCTTTCCGTTCTATTATGTGGTTAGATTCTGTTAAGTAATTTGTAATTTCTTTAACACCATTATTATCTCCGTACCGTATTAATTGGATTTTTCCTCATTGAATTGCATGTTGTTTTCCCTGGTCCACTGGAACACTACATTCATGTCTTCCTGCAGTCGGCCCGTGTCCTCTTGTGTGTTTACTATCTTGCTTAATTTTGTGTCATCAGCAAAAGACGACACCATACTGTGTCTGGTGTTGGTATCTATGTCGCAAATTAGTATGAGGAACAGAAGGGGCGCTAGCACTGTTCCTTGGGGCACTGAGCTTTTGACATCCGAAGGCTCAGAAGTGACTTGGTTTACTGCTACCGATTGTTTTCGGTTTACGAGGAAATTGTATATCCACCGTCCGATTTTCCCAGTTATACCTTTTGCTTTCAGTTTGTGGGCTATTATACCATGGTCACATTTATCAAATACCTTAGCAAAATCGGTGTAAATGACATCCACGTTTTTCTTTTCTTCTAGCGCTTTAAGAATTTTGTCATAGTGTTCCAAAAGTTGTGAGAGACATGATCTTCCCGCTCTGAACCCATGTTGACCGGTGTTGTGTAGTTCATTTGTCTCCATGAATGTTGAAATTTTGCTTCGCAGGACTCGCTCGAAAACTTTAATGATGTGAGAGGTTAGAGCTACCGGGCGGTAGTTTTTTGGTAGTGCTTTACTCCCTCCTTTATGCAGTGGGGCAATTATTGCGTTTTTCAAGCTATCTGGTATGTCACCAGTGTCTAGACTCCTTCTCCACATTATAGCCAGGGGTTTTGAGAGGTTTTCCTTACATTTTTTCATTAGGATCGAATTCCAAGAGTCCGGGCCTGGTGCCGAGTGGGATGGCATGTTGGAAATGGCCTCTTCTATGTCTTTTGGACCGAAATCAATATCCAGCATCTGAGGGGTTTCTGTGGGGGAGGTTTCCATGAAAAATATATTTTGGTCTCTGATGACCTTTGTTTCATCAGGCTCACTGAATGCCATTTCATACTGCCTGCTTAAGAGTTCGCTCATTTCCTTTTTGTCCCCTGTGAAAGAGCCGTCCCCTTTGCTCAGTGGGCCGATGTTTGATGTTGTTTTAGCCTTTTGTTTGGCGTATGAAAAGAAGTATTTGGAATTTTCCTTTATACCTGCAATAGCTTTCCTCTCCTCTTCCATATGTTGTAGTTCATATGATATTCTTAGCCTTTGTTCAATTTCCACAATTTCTCTATCTATTTCGACCTTTTGCCTATCCTGTAGATTTTGATGTGTGCGTCTTTGTGTGAGTAATTTTCTTCTTCTGTACAGCCTCCTCCTTTCCCGATCTTGTTTGCTTCTTCGTTTTGTTTGTCTTGCAGGTATATGGTGGCTACAGATTTGGGTCATGGTTTCTGTTATTAAGACGAGACATTCTGCTGGTGTCAGGTTATCCATTAAATTTTCCCAGTCTATTTCCTCCATTTCTTGACTATTTCCTCCATTTCTTGACTATTTCCTCCATTTCTTGATAGGCTATGACTTTTGTGATCCCGTATGTCTCTGTGACGTCACGGTCGCTCCTACAGCACGACGTAGGACGAGTAGATCGTATATTATAAGATTGTAAATAAGTTAAGTTATAAAAGGCCTAATATGCTATTAAGCAATATTGCCATGGTCTTATGTAGTATATATGAATTTATCGTATAGAGCAACCTAGATGCGGTACGATAATTTGGGCTCCTGGCGTTTTGCCAAGGCAGCAAGGTGTGCCTTCGAGGAACACCAGAGCCTTCACGAACACCAACCAGTTAACATCTATTTTCCGCCCTCAGTTGATCGTGCTTTTGAGCCTCTAATCACAATACAACCAGCTACACCATCACGACGCTCTCATAGACGCCATGACTGACTGACAGGTAGCATAATATTCATGTCCATTCCCATGTAATCATTTATTCTTTCTTTAACTTGACTCGTGTCTCGGGACCGAAGTCTCGTTCCCCATTGTCCACCGCCATATTGGGTAAAACGTTCTCCCTTGCCTCATTGCCACGTGGAACTATTGGTGAGTTACTTCCTGGCTAATATTAACCCTTATAACCTTACCCTATATATAAATTTATTATGTGAGACCTTTGGATATAAATTAGCTAGTTTCAGATTGATTTATTTGATTCATTATAGCTTAGTAATAATAATAAGCAAGGTTATGGTCTTCGAAAGGGGTGAAGTCACAGAGTGTGAGGTGAAGCTGAACGGTCAGGCTATGGAGATCGTCAACTCTTTTAAGTATCTGGGCAGTGTGTTGAGTAAAGATGGGACGTGTGTTGAGTAAAGATGGGACTATGGATGAAGAAGTGCGGGAGAGGGTACAACAGGGGAAGAGGGTTGTAGGAACGCTAAAAGCAGTAACAAGAAATAGGGTGGTCAGTATGGAAGTGAAGAAGTCCTTGCATGACAGTGTGGTAATCCCGACACTGACTTACGGAAGTGAAGCATGGACGTTGGTTGAGAGACTCAGACCAAGAGTGAGAGCAGTGGAAATGAATTACTTAAGGAGTGCGTGCGGAGTTACATGGAGGGATAGACAGACTAATGAGGAAGTAAGAAGGAGGTGTGGTGTGGAGGTAGATGTGCTGGAAAGTGTGAAAAGGAACAACTTGAGATGGTTCGGCCATATGGAACGTATAGAAAGCGCGAGAATGACTAAGAGGGTGTACGAGAGCGAGGTGGAGGGACAGAGAGGGAGAGGTAGACCGAATATGAGGTGGAATGATGGAGTGAGGAAGTACATGAACGAGGGCGGTGCTGGTTGGGGGGAGGGGCATCGACTGACTGGGGACAGAGGTGCATGGGGGCGGTTCGTTCGTGGCCACCCCTTCGGGGATCACGGCGTCAGGCAATAGATAGATAGATAGAATATTTAACTTCCATTGATAGTTTACCACATTGGTGCCCAGACCCGGGATTTAGCTACCAGTAGGGGATTTTTTATAGGCAATGAGCAAGGGATTAGCCCAGGGATACAGGAGCAAAGACCCCAGAGGGGTGGGGCTTGGCTATCTTCCTGTACCTCGGGCGCCGGTACCTCAGAGAATTGCCATAATAGGGCATTCATATGCCACTAGGCTAAGGGCAGCCGACGGAGGAGCTGAATCATATCGGGCGTCGGAGGGGGATAGGACATTCAAGCTGTCCTACTTCAGGGTACCAGGAGCAACCGTTGACACCCTGAGAGCCTCCCCACAGTGGGGGCAGGTGGTTCGGTTTAGGCCGCATATAATCTTTTTGTTCTTGGGCGGCAATGATATACGCCCCAGTACCGTGCCCCGCGAGTTAGCTGACGCTATCAAAGAGGTGGCGCTGGATCTGGAGCGTGAGTCCGGGGGGAGTTGCAGGATTGTGGCAATTGAGAGCCGGACGAGGGTCCGAAGGTTGTCAGCGGAGGAGTATCAAGCCATTAAGAACTCTGTTAACCGCGCCCTGAAGTGTCGGTTAGTAGAGACGAAGCACCGCTTTGTATCACTTACTCTCAGCACCCGGGACCTCGACCAGGATGGTGTCCACCTCGATTTAGACACCAATCAAGTACTGTATGAAAAGATTGTAGGGCTAACGAAGCGTTGGCTAGAGAGGGACGCCGGGGTTATACGCTACGCCTGCCTAAGTCCTGCATCCCACCCATCATCTTCCCCCAATAAATTTTCTTTTCCGTTTCAGACTTCCTGTGACATATGACCTGACCTAACATTTTTTCTTGTTCAATATGATCCTTTAGTAGGTATTGCTATTTTGTGTACTATTTTTTCTCCATAACGTAGAAGTCCGCCGGTCGGCGTCTCTTCACCCTTAAAGAGCGGCGGCGGACTTAAGTCCGCCTCCAATTTGCAGCAAGTTAGGAGCATTATTAAGGCTTTTAAAGGGTTAAAATAGAGTGCAAATGGCCGGGAGCGCAGCGGGCCAGACAGCCGACTCCCAGGGCTTACCGCCGCCCAATAACTCATGTTCCCTGTGTTCTCGAGAGGCCGGCAGTGTAGCCAGTAGTGAGCATAGCTGGGAAAAATATGCCGCTATACGCTAAACTCCCATGTTACTGGTATCACTGTATGAGAACCACGAGTGCTACGTAGATCGTTCTGGTCTCATTTTGAAGCTTTTAGCGCCTAGTTTTTTGCTGAATACATTTCTGTTCATGCAGATACTTTATTTATCATTCAGGAGGGCCTGAATATGCCCAAATAAGCCCAAAAAACCCCGCTAGACAAGGGTTAACTAGACTATTATTTTGCCGTTGTTTTTGTAACATTTGGATACATAGCCTATAGGCTCACATGCAAAATGAATAAAGACAATAAAGAGACACCGTCTAGTGGGGTGCTGATCAAGGCCCCTAAAAATCAAAGGGCGGGACTTCGGGGAGTATTAAATAGGCTAATTGTGGACGTCAACACTTTCATCACTACTGCTGACCTAGAGGAATTGGAAGCTAGATTAGAAAACGTCCAGGCTACCCACGGTCGTATTATGGCTCTGAGTGAGGTGATTGTGGCAGACATGACAGAGGAGGAAGAGATAGTTACAGTGTGATAATCGCGCCCTCTATGACGAACCTGTCTTTAGAGCGAAGTACATATTACAGCGTGCTGTCGCAAGTAAGAAGGGAGGCGATAATGAGGCCCATAGAAGGGCTGACCCAAAACATACTGTACACCTCCCAAAGCTCAATCTTCCTACATTTGGGGGCAAGTTGACTGAGTGGTTAGCTTTTTGGGACGTATTTCGGTCTACGGTTCATGAATCCTCTTTGGATAATGTCCGTATGTTTCACTATCTGAAGGGACAAATGGAAGGAGAGGCCTTACATTTGATAGAGGGTTTTGCGGTAGTGGGTGGTAGTTATCTTGAGGCAGTACACTTATTAAAGTCCACATACTGGGATCAAGAGCAGTTGAAGATGGCCCATGTCGTTGCCTTGTTAAGGCTCGCAGAACCACAGTATAAGGTTGAGGAGTTAACAAATTTCAGGGCAAATATGGAGTGCCATACTCGATCGCTAGACACCATACCATACAGGAAATGATAGTCATTATATTGCGTCAAAAGCTTCCTATGGCAATACTTGACAAGGTTAGATCATTTGAGCTGGGGGAGTTCAAAACTCAGTTCAGTAAGGAAATCAATAATCTACAGTTGAACAAAGGGAGAATGTATGTGTCGGGAGGGAGTGAGAATGTGGAGAAGAGGGGAACAGTAAGCATGACAGTGGGGACTAAAGAAAAGAAAGAGGGTACGTATAAGAAACCTGCTCAGATTCTATGTAAGCTATGTAATAACAAACATAAATGGAGTTTCTGCATAAAATACCCAACAAATGAGACAAAACTAGCACAGGCGAAAAGATTGAAGCTATGTGTAGGTTGTCTAAGTAAGGAACATGGTAAGCAGGGACAATGTACTGCTACATACTTAAGGCCCTGTCGCCACTGCAAAGGACATCACTTTGATAAGTTGTGTCCTACAGCAGATAAAGTCAAAGACGTCAAAACAGAGGGTACTACAACTGTGGCACTAGGTAGCACGCAAGACACCACTATATTGCCCACAATTCAGATTCCCATGGAAGGTAATGACAGTAACAAAGTTTGTCGGGTACTTCTAGATCAAGGGTCTCAACGTTCCTTTATAAAGAGGTCCGTACTAGTGGGACTGAAGCACCGAATCGTAGGGGCTGAGACTCTTCGATTACAGGGCTTCACAGGGGTTACTGATAAACAAGACTACGAGATAGCGGAGATTTCATATTTCTACCGTAAAAACCGGTACTTTATGACTTGTATCGTAGTAGACACCCTACCAGAATATGTATCTGTAGGAGTGAAGAAAGTGGAACACGCATTACGTAGCAAAGGGGTTAACTTGTCAGATCCCATGGGAAATCAGAGTGAGGTGCATGTTCTACTTGGTGTGGATCATTATTATGAAGTAGTATACCCTGGATTTAAAAAGATGTGTGGTGTAATTTTAATCCCCACTAAATTTGGATATTGCATGGGAATGGTAGTGCACTTGTGGACGTATGTGTGGGGAGGAGGCTGTGGATAGCCAACACCTTCTTCCGACACAGAATGATCCACAGGTACACGTGGAAACGGATGTTGACGATGAAGGATAAGACAGTGGTGGAACGAAAGTCATTGATTGATTATGTATGTGTGGATGAACGAATGAAGAAATCTGTGATGGATGCTAGGGTGTATAGGGGTATTGGAGGGGGTCTGTCTGATCATTATGTAGTGGTAGCTAAGGTTAGGATACAAAAGAAGTGGGTGAGGAGAGCGGGAGGGAGGCGAGAGGAGGGTGGAATGGTGAGGAGGGTGGAGAGGTTGCAGGAGGAGGAAGTCAGGGAGGAGTACAGGAGAGCAGTGGAAAGACGACTAGGTGGGTTCGATCTGGAAGTTATGGAGGAAGTGGAGGAGATGAGCAAGGTGTTTAAGGATGAGATCTGTGCAGCATGTGAGGAGGTGTGTGGAGTGAGGAGAAGAGGGAGGGGAGTGAAAGGTACAGCATGGTGGACAGAAGAGGTAAGAATAGCTGTGGAAGAAAAGAAGAAAGCATATATAGAGTGGTTGGGTAGTAGAGGGAATGAAGATTCCGAGAGACAGAAACGAGCGAGGTACGTGGAGAGTAAGAGGGTGGTGAAGAGAGTAGTAAAGGAAAGTAAGAGAAGAGTAGATGAGGAATTTGGAAGGAATCTGAGTGTAAAATGGAGGGAGAGTAAGAAACTGTTCTGGAAAGAAGTCAAGAAAGTTAGGGAAGGTAGCAAGGGAAACAGTAAGGGTGTGAAAGATAAGAATGGGAGAATGCTAGCCGAGAAGCAAGAGAGAGTCGAAAGATGGAGGGAGTACTTCAGTGAGTTGCTAAATGAAAGGAATGAAGAGCCAGCAAACATAGCTGGATATGGTATGGGAGGGAGAAGAAGAGAAGTAGTGGAGGAGGAGGTGGGGATCAGGAGGTCAGAAGTGTGGGAAGCCATGAAAAGAGTGAAGTTGGGGAAAGCACCAGGAACAGATGGAGTGTGTGGGGAAATGTTGAGGTATGGTGGTGAGATAGTGATAGAATGGGTATGGAAAATGTGCAAACTAGCATGGGAGAAGGGGAGTGCACCCGATGACTGGAAGACTGGCATAATAGTCCCCCTATATAAGGGCAAAGGGGAAAGAGGAGTGTGTGGTAACCACCGAGGAATATGTCTTCTAAGCGTAGTAGGGAAGGTATACAGTAGGGTAGTGATTGAGAGAGTGAGAGTGAGAACGGAGAAATGGATAGGCGACGAGCAGGGAGGTTTTAGGAAGGGAAGAGGATGTGTAGATCAGATTTTTACCCTGAATTGTGTTGTGGAGAAGTATCTGGAGAAGAAACAAAAGGTGTATGTTGCCTTTATGGACTTGGAGAAGGCCTATGACAGAGTGGATAGAGAAGGTTTGTGGAAAGTACTTAGAATATACGGAGTAGAGGGCAAGTTGCTGAAAGCAGTGAAGAGCATGTATGAGGGTGCAAAGGCGGCAGTACGTGTGGAGAGTGAGCAGAGCGAGTTCTTTGACCTGAATGTTGGTTTGAAACAGGGGTGTGTGATGTCCCCGTGGTTGTTTACTGTATATATGGATGGAGTTATGAAAGAAATACTATCAAGAGCAGTGGATGTTGGTGTATCGCTGAAAAGGGAGGGAATTGAGTGGAAGCTACCTATACTGCTGTTTGCGGATGATACAGTTCTAATGAGTGATAATGAATGGGAGTTGCAGGGTCTGGTAAATGAGTTTGGAACAGTGTGCGAAAAACCGGAATTTGAAGGTAAATACGGGGAAGAGCAAGGTTATGGTCTTCGAAAGGGGTGAAGTCACAGAGTGTGAGGTGAAGCTGAACGGTCAGGCTATGGAGATCGTCAACTCTTTTAAGTATCTGGGCAGTGTGTTGAGTAAAGATGGGACTATGGATGAAGAGGTGCGGGAGAGGGTACAACAGGGGAAGAGGGTTGTAGGAACGCTAAAAGCAGTAACAAGAAATAGGGTGGTCAGTATGGAAGTGAAGAAGTCCTTGCATGACAGTGTGGTAATCCCGACACTGACTTACGGAAGCGAAGCATGGACGTTGGTTGAGAGACTCAGACCAAGAGTGAGAGCAGTGGAAATGAATAACTTAAGGAGTGCGTGCGGAGTTACATGGAGGGATAGACAGACTAATGAGGAATTAAGAAGGAGGTGTGGTGTGGAGGTAGATGTGCTGGAAAGTGTGAAAAGGAACAACTTGAGATGGTTCGGCCATATGGAACGTATGGAAAGCGAGAGAATGACTAAGAGGGTGTACGAGAGCGAGGTGGAGGGACAGAGGGGGAGAGGTAGACCGAATATGAGGTGGAAGGATGGAGTGAGGAACTACATGAACGAAGGCGGTGCTGGTTGGGGGGAGGGGCGTCGACTGACTGGGGACAGAGGTGCATGGGGGCAGTTCGTTCGTGGCCACCCCTTCGGGGATCACGGCGTCAGGCAATAGATAGATAGATAGATAGTATACCCTGGATTTAAAAAGATGTGTGGTGTAATTAATTAATCCCCACTAAATTTGGATATTGCATGAGCGGAAAGGTGCATACTACACAGTCAAAGGTCCTGGTCGACACGGTCTCGATATATAGAGTCAATGTAACCGCGGCAGAGGAGTTGGGAAGGGAGGATTCCCAACCTAGTGACCATAAGATGGCTGCCGAGTTCGACCTGGAACGACTGTGGAGATTGGATCACATAGGCATTAATCCTATGGAGACTGATTAGGACTCGGAAGTTGCGCTACAAAGGTTTGACGAGTCTGTGAGCTACTGTGCCTCAGACAAGCAATATAAAGTTAGTTTACCCTGGAAGAACAATGAGATAAGCCTGCCTACAAAATATGGTTTGGCATTAGGTCGCTTGCGCGCATTACAGCGTAAATTGTCTAACGAACCGAGCACGCGCCAGGCGTATGACGATGTATTTCGGAGTTATGAAGATAGGGCTTTATTGAGAGAGTCGATGTCAAGGAACCGATTAAGAAGGGTAGGGTTCACTATCTGGCCCATCATGGAGTAAGGAAAGACAGCGTCACCACACCAATACGGGTGGTGTATGACTGCTCTGCCCATCAAGGTCAACAACCTAGTCTGAATGACTGCCTGCTGACAGGTCCGTCCATGGTGTCGGACCTGTCCCAACATCTGTTGCGGTTTAGGCTGGGGAAGTACGCCTATACCAGTGACATCGAGAAAGCATTCTTGATGGTCAAGCTAGAGGAGGAAGATAGAGATGTTACCCGCTTTCTTTGGTTCAGCGACATTAGCGACTCTGAAAGTCCGGTCATAATATACCGTTTTCGGGTTGTACTCTTTGGGGCCACGTGTTCACAGTTTTTGTTAAATGCCACAATCAGAAAACATCTAGCTGACACTCATGAGGACACAAGTAAACTATCTCGCGGATTATATATAGACAATTTGCAGGGTTCTAGTGATAGTCAGGATGATTTGTTATATACATACTGGCAAGCACGCAGATTGTTTGCGGAAGCACATCTATTTCTCCGCGAGTGGGTTACTAATAGTGAAGATCTTCAGAGTTTGATACAGGTGGACAGTACGGCATCTCTTAACCAGGAAAAGTCCAGAGATTTGGGGATGATCTGGCAACCTAAACATGACATACTAACTTTTCAAACAAGGTCTTTTGCTCAGCAGACAGGAGCGCACACCAAAAGAAGTCTGTTGAGCAAAGTTGCGCAATTTTTTGATCCTTTGGGTCTAGCATTACCCGTTACCATAAGAGCTAGGATTCTAATGCAGGAAGTTTGCAGACGTAAAATAGGATGGGATGACAGTTTGCCCAAGGACCTGAATGACCAAGGGACATTGTTGTTGAATGAGTATGCCATCCTATGTACTAAACCTATACCTCATAAAGTGGCGGCGTACGGTGACGTTACGTTACACACGTTTTGCAATGCTAGCGCCACGGCATACGGGGTAGCCATATATGTCGTTACTTCATTTGGGGCACATTTAGTTACAGCCCGGGCCAAGGTAGCCCCGGTTAAAAAGGTAACTATCCCTAAAATGGAATTGACTGCCATGCTGCTATTAGCACGTCTGGTGCAACATGTACGCGCAGCATACGAGAGCGAATTAAATATTGAAATAATTCACGTTTGGTGCGATAGTCAGGTCGCACTCAACTGGATACATAGCAAGAAGTCTCTGCCAGTTTATGTGCGGAATAGGGTAGATGAGATTACAGTAGAGCCCTTTTGCCAGACGTTGCTTATCATTATGTAAATACAAAAGAAAACCCTAGTGATCTCATAACTAGGGGTATAACGGCTAGCCAGCTAGTGAAGTCCGAATTGTGGTGGCATGGTCCAAAGTGGCTGCTCCTGAAAGTGAATGGACAATTTGGCATGCAGTTGGTGAGGGACTTCTGCCACTGGAAACAGTGGCAGTTACAGCCCAACCAAATGAGCCACCGGATCCTATCATAGAGTGGGCAAGATTCGGTGACTATAATAAACTAGTCAGAGTTGTAGCTTGGGTATTGCGATATGTATCCAATCTCAAGCTTAACCCTCCAGCCCCGGCTATGTATTATATATATATTCCTCGAAACCCGGGTGTTTTGGCCGAAAAACGTCTAGGCTAGGCTACCGTATATTCGTTAATCAGACTGCTTCCCGCATTCATGCGCATCCCCAAGCGTAGCTGTGTTATTTACCTGTAGAATGGCATTAAGTAGAGCTCTCTAAGTCAACTGGTTGAGCTGTGATGATGATTTCATTGGAGATAACTTTATGGCCAAAACAGCCAATTTACACCACTTTTCGATACTTAACAACAACATACAGGCACACACGAACAAGCGACGCTCTCCTTCTTGTGGCCGGAGATGCGGGGCGTCGGTCCAGCCGGCTGTTGTTTACATGCGTCGGACCGACGCCTCGCACACGAAGCTCACAGGCTTTCAACCACTGGGCGTCAAGAGGCCTTCCAGGCAGCTGTTATATGCTTTTTTATGGGCGTTCAAGAGGCCTTCCGTGGTGAGAGGGTTAAAGTAACGGGCCAACTCTGCAACAGGGGTCACAACATTGATGCTCGTGAATTTAAAGCAGCTGAAGTAACTTTGATCAAATGGGCTGGTGATGGGCTGGTCTATCAGAATGAGAGTTGAGCGTTCTCTGCCATACCCATAGCTTACTCTGACTGTTCCTTTTACTTATATATTTTCTAGATCTCAAGTGACGGCGTCTTTTCCGTGGATTGACCTCCCTACTGCCAACCCTGGCAGATTGGGAGCCAAAGCGTCACATTTTTCCTTTGCCCCTCAACTTTCCCATTATAATTGCTGAGGGGCACAGGGCCTTGGGTGGGGCTTTTGTTTCCCGGGCGTTTCCGCACCCTCCTCAGCTCCCCACCTTTGAGTGGCTTCGGTCACCTGGGCATTATTAGTGGTAAGCTGGGAGGGTTCTGTGGGGGCGCTCGGTTATGGTCTTGGCCTTGCTTGGGACCTTGGGGCTGCTCGGCCAGACAGCCTGAGGAACAGCAACAACAACAACAACTTTGATCAAATGGGTTCAAGTAGAAACCTTTTCCAATGAATTAGAATCCTTGAAAAGCTCGAATAAGACATTAATGCCTAATATAGTGCGTCAACTAAGGTTGCACCTAGACAATGGCCTCATCAGGTGTGAGGGTCGCCTGAAGTGGTCGGGTGTACCAGACAGCACAAACCGCCCTATACTTATGCCAACAAGACATCACGTTACTGATCTATTGATCATACGTGCACATAGGAAAGTAAAACACTACGGGGTATGTATATTATATCAAATTTACGTCTCACATGGTGGATACCCAGAATTCGACAAGTAGCTCGACGCGTAGTAAGAAAGTGTGTAATATGCCAGAGACTAAAAGGTAAACCATATGCAACTGGACCAGCTCCACCTCTACCTGAATGCCGTGTAAAGCACGTAGAACCTTTCCAAGCGGTAGGATTAGATTACACAGGGGTATTGAAGATGAGAGAGCATGAGAAGGTTCATATATTATTGTTTACCTGTGCAACGTCTCGAGCGGTACACCTAGAACTATGTGATAATGTCTAGCGAAGAATTTATGCTGGCGTTTAGACGGTTTTGTGCCCGTCGTTCATTCCCTCAACTCATTCTTAGCGACAATGCTCCCACTTATGTCCAAGCATCAAAATATCTAAAGGATATGAGTAGTGATCCTACTATCATCACCTTTTTGGGAGAGAAGAAGTGCGAATGGAGGTTCATTCCAGTTAAGGCACCGTGGTTTGGTGGCATGTGGGAACGGTGTGTCGGCATAGTGAAGTCAGGACTCAGAGCGGTTGTAGGACGTACTCTATTAACCCGGCAAGCGCGATAGGCCTCACGGAAGGCTTCCTATAGGGAACGCGATAGGCCTCACGGAAGCAGGACCATAAAAAAAGCCTTCCATAAAAAAAAAGGGCCTATCAAAACAAAGGAATTTGTCTCTAGGTGAGATAATTCCCCTCCAGTACTCATCCATGTAAATCTCACCCACCCCTCTCCCTCCTTCCCCATTTATTCCCCCTCCCTCCCTCCTCAATTATCACTATTTTTCCTCTTATCATCATTTATCGGTTATTTTTCTCTCCCGCGATAATGTAGCACAAGTGGGTTGCATAAAAGATCGTTATGCAACACCCAGACACTGGCACACACCGCCCCGCTCTCCTCAGTTGACTCCCAGACAGCGAGAGGGGAAGGCTGCCTGTCTCTCTCTCGCCTGAGATTATGACCGGGTGGCCAATATCTTCGTTTTTCACCACCCAAATGCTTTTCCCACTTATTTTAGCACTCTTGAAGGTTCATATATACATCATATATGTAAAATAAAAGCATACCGAAAACAAATAATGGTTTATATTGTAAATATAACGAATTCTGTCAGAATCCAGGGCTAGAAATGCACAAATAACTACCCTAGCACCTACATCTATATCGCGCTTGTCAGGTTAAAGAAGAGTGAGCTGACGACAGTCCTCACAGAGATAGAGGCAGTCGTGAATGATCGCCCGCTTACATATGTGTACATAGTACGAAGACAAGTACGAAGTCAAAGCAAGGAGACGGAGCGAGAGATAATGCAGGGAGCAGGGGACCGGAGAGAGAGCCAGGATGTGGTGGAGAGGGTGGAACAGAGGGAGAGAGAGGGGGGAGGAGAATAGAATTAGCGGGGGAGGTGGAACTGGGTCAGGGAAGGGATGGAGGAGGAGGTGAACCTGGTAGGAGGCAGAGAGGGAAGAGAAACAAGGAGGTGGATTCAAATACTGTATACTGTGCTACTACACTAATATAGATGGAATAAACAGTAAAAAGGTAGAGTTAGATAATATATTAAGAAAAGATCAACCACAGATAGTCTGTTTGACAGAGACAAATCTGAACCAGGACTTTGACAGCAACATAGTGTTTAGTGAAGGATATAATATATGGAGATATGATAGAAAGGGTAAAAGGGGAGGTGGAGTGGCAGTATTAGTTAAGAACCCTATGACAGCAAAGCACGTGGAGTTAAATCATGACAAGGCAGAAATAATGGCAGTTGAACTCAATGATATAGAAGGAAAAAAGCTAGACATAGCAGTAGCTTACATGCCACCAAAGACCAGAGCATGGAGGGAGTTGGAGTTTGAGGAGATGGTAGAGGATATGATTCAGTCGTTGAGAAGATTGCTTTTAAGGAAGAATCGATTGATCTTGGTAGGAGATTTCAACTGACGTGAGGTTGATTGGGAATCGGGAGATGCAGGGCCAAATCAGAGATCTTGGGGAAGTCGGCTAGTGGAGTTGGTTACGGAAAATGTACTTGCACAACATGTGAAGGAAAATACATGAATGAGGGGTAATAACGAACCTTCTAAACTCGATCTGATTTTTACAAAAGATCCTCACGAAATTAGTGATATAAACTATCTATGTCCTGTAGGTAAAAGTGATCACCTATTACTAAAATGGAAGTTGACCTCGAGTAATGCCAATAGATTAGACAATAGCTACATAAATAACAGATTAAATTATAGTAAAGCTGACTATGTATCCTTGAAAAGATATTTAGAGGGAGTAGATTGGGATCTTATTTTGAAGGAACGGGACGTACAAGGTAAATATAGTAGATTCCTCGAAATTTATAGAGTAGGAACCAATCTGTTTGTCCCAAGATATATAACTGGAAATTTTACTAAGCAGAAAGATTGGTTTAATTTGAAATGCAAAAGAGCTTTGGGTAGGCGTGATGCAGCTTGGGCTAGATTAAGAAGAAGGAACACTGAGAGTAATCGGAATAAATATAAACAGGAGAGGAATAGATATGTTAACATAATTAGGCAAGTTAAAATGAACTATGAGAAGAACATAGTAAATAAATGTGAAAGTGACCCTAGATTATTTTATAAATATATAAACAGTAAGTTGAAGGTAAAGAAACAAATTACTAATTTAAGAGTTGATGCTAGGACGTATGAAAATGTATCGGACATGTGTGAGGTAATGAATAACAAATTGGGGTCAGTTTTTACTAGAGAGGAAGGTTTTGACGAACCACAGGCGGGAGTACTGGAGAGTGGTCTTAGTAAGATTGAAATAACTAGAGATGAGCTGTTATCTGCGATGAGAGGACTTGAAGTAAGGAAAGCTATGGGACCGGATGAAGTGTCTGCCTGGGTTTTAAAGGAGTGTGCAGAGCAATTAGTGGAGCCAGTGAGGGACATAATTCAAGCTTCCTTAGATAAAGGACAGGTTCCTGTTGAATGGAAAAGAGCTAATATCATTCCGATATACAAGAATGGAAACCCTGAGGACCCTCTAAACTATAGACCAGTTTCACTTACTAGTATTGTATGCAAGATTTGTGAAAAGTTAATTAGGAAGAGATGGATGAAAATGTTGGAGAGAAAGAAGATAATAACCCCAAAGCAATTTGGATTCAGAGAAGGGACATCTTGTGTTACCAGTTTGCTATGTTATTACAGTAGGGTGATAGATGTACTCCAAGAAAGAGGCGGATGGGTGGACTGCGTCTACTTAGACCTTTCCAAAGCATTCGATAAGGTACCACATAAGAGATTGTTATCTAAGCTTGAGACGCTAGGATGTGTCAGGGGGAGTTTGCTGAAATGGATGGAGAGCTATTTAACAGATAGGGAAATGAGGACCAACATTAGAGGAACTTACTCATCGTGGCGGAAAGTTGAGAGTGGTGTGCCGCAGGGATCTGTGTTGGCACCTCTCATGTTCCTTATGTACGTGAATGACCTGCCGATAGGCATAAACTCTTACATGTCAATGTTTGCAGATGACGTAAAAATTATGAGACAAATAACAAATAAAAGTAGTTGTGAGGAGCTGCAAGGGCATTTAGATAAAATATACGAATGGAGCACCAAGTGGAAAATTAAATTTAATATAAGTAAATGCCATGTGTTAAATATGGGAAGAAGTGTGAATAGACCAAATTGGGAGTACAGGATGGGAGATAATATAATTAGCAAGGCCGAAAAAGAAAAAGATTTAGGGTTGATTATACAAGATAATTTGTCGCCAGAGAAACATATTAACAAGCTCTTTAGCGGAATGTATGCAATGGCCGGGAATATGAAAGTTGCTCTGAACTACTTGGATGAGACCATGGTAGCGAAAATTATGAAGAGTATGATTAGATTGGAGTATGCAGCAGTGGTGTGGTCCCCGCATCTAAAGAAGCATATTCACAAGTTAGAAAGAATCTAGAGAGCAGTCACTAGATTGGTTCCAAGTCTCAGAGAACTGCCATATGAAGGGAGGCTAGACAAATTAAATCTACCGAGTCTAAAAGAGAGGAGAGAGAGGGGAGACATGATAATGATGTACAAATGTACCCGGGGGCTGGAGAGGCTGGATAGGGAGGATATATTAATTATGGATACAGGAATAACTAGAGGCCACAGCTACAAAGTAAAAAGACCTACCTGCAAGAACGATATCAGGAAGTTTAGCTTCCCCTATAGATGTATTGACAAATGGAATGGGCTGGAGGAGGAGGTGGTAGGGGCAAGGAACATCCATATTTTCAAGAAAAAATTGGATAAAAAGTAGACTGAGAGACGGGACAACACGAGCTTAGCTCAACTCCTGTAAACTACAATTAGGTAAATACAATTAGGTAAATACACCGACCTGTAAGAACCACTACCATTAACGCCAGCTCACTTGCTATATGGAAAACCATTGACTGCGTTTCCATCTGATTTCCAATCCATAGTAGAGTTAGAGGATCCCTTGTTGTACTCTGTGGTAGCGGTGTCTAAGAGATAGCAGTATATATCAAGGATAATCGAGGATTTTAGGAAACGGTGGATTAGTGAATCTCTGCTAGCATTGAGGGAAAGGAGTGTTACTCCCTCTGGTAGACCAACGGCACCTACAGTTGGTGAAGTTGTTTGAATTAAAGAAGATAGTCCTCGTTTATACTGGAAATTGGGCCGCGTGTTGGAGGTATACAAGGGGGCAGACTCTGTAGAGCCGGTGGCGCTATTGAAGACAGCCACTGGAACTACTGTTCGTCCTATCGCACGTTTGTACGCTTTGGAGCTCGATTCCGCATTGCAATCTGATGCTCCACCTGTTATTGCTGGGTCCGAGGATTCTCAAAGGAACGACTCACCACTTACTGATGGTGATCATTCTCGGACCGGAACGCGTCCCAGACGCGCTGCTGCTGGCGCCGTCAACTTGTGGCGTCAGAAGATAGCCTCTGGGCAACTTTAAGTTTAAGGTGGGGTTCAGGTCTTTTTTTGTGGGGGGAGTGTATCGTAAATACGATAGGCTATGACTTTTGTGATCCCGTATGTCTCTGTGACGTCACGGTCGCTCCTACAGCACGATGTAGGACGAGTAGATCATATATTATAAGATTGTAAATAAGTTATAAAAGGCCTAATATGCTATTAAGCAATATTGCCATGGTCTTATGTAGTATATATGAATTTATCGTATATACAGTATTAATATAATATATCGTATAGAGCAACCTAGATGCGGTACGATAATTTGGGCTCCTGGCGTTTTGCCAAGGCAGCAAGGTGTGCCTTCGAGGAACACCAGAGCCTTCACGAACACCAACCAGTTAACATCTATTTTCCACCCTCAGTTGATCGTGCTTTTGAGCCTCTAATCACAATACAACCAGCTACACCATCACGACACTCTCAAAGACGCCATGACTGACTGACAGATAAGCATAATATTCATGTCCATTCCCATGTAATCATTTATTCTTTCTTTAACTTGACTCGTGCCTCGGGACCGAAGTCTCGTTCCCCATTGTCCACCACCATATTGGGTAAAACGTTTTCCCTTGCCTCATTGCCACGTGGAACAATTGGTAAGTTAATTCCTGGCTAATATTAACCCTTATAACCTTACCCTATATATAAATTTATTATGCGAGACCATTGGATATAAATTAGCTTGTTTCAGATTGATTTATTTGATTCATTATAGCTTAGTAATATTTAACTTCCATTGATAGTTTACCACATTGTCCTAGTGTGCGCCACCCTCTACCACCCCATAGCCTATATTCCGCATATATTTCACAATCTTATGACACAGTAAACACTCCCATGACCAATGTATCGCAACATTAACCCATTTTTAAGACAATTCACCATAATCCTCATTATGGAACACAATAGGTTAGCATAATGAGTTGATGACTGGCCAATACTGCATGCAGAGGCCTTGGCTATGATATTCATACAACGATTTTATCCAGAAAATGATATAATAATGACTCCTTAAAGTGGTGACAAGCTCGCAAGATACTGTCATTAGACTTAATCGCAACTAAATATAGTATACTCCAATGAAAGACATGTTATTAAGCTTTTCAAAGCCACACATCCTTAGATTCTTCAGATTTGTATATGAAATATGGTCCTACTGTCCCAGGCGTGACATCACACTGGATGTCGGAGGTTCCAATATTACTTCGGTGAGTTAACTTCTTGTATGTATATAAACTTTGGCCCACTCTTCTACGTATCTCATCATTCCTCAATCTGTCTCTACGAGTAACTCCACACATACTCCTTAAGCAGCTCATCTCACATTATAATAACGTTGGAAGGAGTATAGCACATCATAACTTATTACATTGCAGTACTTACAAAACAACTCTCAACATCTCCTAAAAATTATGTTAAAAATAATGTCAATAGGTTCAAGAATATTTTGTAGCGAGGTTGGTCCTTTGTGATCTGTGAACCATAAAATATTCTTTCCTCTCACTTAAGCATTAGGCTATGCATAGTGCAGTTGGGTACAGTACATGATTAGATAAATATCCAGTAGCCTATTCGATAAATGGATATGAATCGTGGTCTGTGCTGTACTTATAACTGTCTTGATGGTATAATGGTTACAGCTTGAAAGTTCTGTAGGTGATGTCCTGGGTCCGAATCCTGGGAGAATCACATGCTTACATTAATTTAATTTTAGGTGTTATTGGTGTTAACCGTTAAGAACAATTTAAAAAAAGAACTTACTTCCGATATCCGCTACTGGCATTAGTCTCCCAATACAGAGCGGCCTGTTACCAAAGGGGTCCCTGATACCGTAAATCTTCTCTCCGTGCAGCATGACCAAAGAGTAAGCAGTGGGTGTGGCTTCCATAAGGTGGCGTATACGGGCGCTCCAGTCCGGCCCGGTCTTCTCACCTCGAGGTGGTAGCTGAGACAACATCTGGGTAATCAGCTCAGAGTCCGAGTGGGTGGACAGGCCCACTCCTCGATCCAGAACCTGGAAAATGTATTGTCTTTAAATGAGGAAGATATGGGAACAAGTTTCATTGACTGATCTTAAAAAATAAAGCGCTGTGCGAGGATCTCAGGGCTAGGGAAGTTATCAGGAATGCTGCAAGGGACCATGCAGCAATTGGTGAGGTGAGAGTGTAAAAGGAACTGCCTCATGTGAGCCAGTGGGCCTGTTGCAGATTTTGCAAGTTTGCAGCCTGTTGCAAGTTTTGCATTTTAATTTCGTTTTCTTATACTAGGTTCTTATGGATAGTGATTATCAGATGACAACAGCATACAAATGCAAAAAAGGAGCAGTCATTCAACCAATGTTAATATTGAAAGGAGACCGACAGAGACTGGGTAACCTGGAGAGCTGCTAAAGATCATGAAAAAAGATTGTACAGTACTACACTATGCAGTACAGTACTGTATGTGCATAAAACATACTGGAACAAAATCTTGGTGATAAGATCTGCTAAAGATCATGAACAAAAATTTAACTACACTATGCAGTACAGTATGTGCATAAAACTTACTGGAACAAAATCTTGGTGATAAGATCAGAGTCCATGTGTTGGACAGGCCCACTCCTCAGTCCAGAACCTGGAGGGATGCCCTTGAATGAGGAACTAGTCTGACAGACTAAGAGCCTCTGATCAAGTGTCGATCCTGCCCTCCCACTTAATCACTCAAAAAACTGTTCCGAATACTAATAAACATGGATTAAGATTTAATTCCAGTTTTAATATGGTTAGTGCTTCAAACCATTAAGCCTAGAGCTCAGAATTCAAATAAAAATAATATCGTACTGGTGGTACATTTCAATAACGAAGTGGCTACGGGACACCACCAGGGGTGTCACGCAGCCCAGCCAGTGAGGCTGAGCTGCGGGACACCACTGGTGGTGTCCCGCAGCCCAGCCACACTGGGTAGGCTACGGGACACCACCACAAGTGTTTTCGTATTTATCGCCATATAATTCAGCCAATTAGACTGTTGAATCGAAATTCTTTGGATCATTATTTATATTATCATTAAAAATGTTGGACTTTATTAAATTATAATCCTACTTGTTGTATATACAGACCTATTCCACACTCAACTCCCTATGCCACACACACTCACACATACCTATTTATACATCTAAGTAGGCGTTATATATAGCCGTTATATGTGTGTATATTCTTCGTCTTACATATCCATCGTATAAGAACATATGGGAGTCTGCAGAAAGTCGATTGGCCAACACAAGGCAGACTTCTCACACCCAACCCATCTCGTTCGTATGTTTATCAAATTTTATTTTGAAACTCTATCGTTCTTGATCGCTAGGTAGCCTATTCCACATGTATATTGTCTACATATCTGTTACCATTATGATATAATCAAACAGAAGTAAAGTCATTCATACTTGCATAACGTGCTATAAGACAGCTTGACGACGTTCACAAGCACAAGTGCGTCAATGTATGGATAGTTGTTGTTTGTTGTTGTTTTTCCCCAAGCTGCCTGGCCGAACAGCCCCAAGGCCCGAGCAAGGCCAAGGCCACAACCGAGCGCCCCCACAGAACCCTCCCTGCCGACCACAATAAAGCCTGGGTGACCGAAGCCACTCCATGGCGGGGAGCTGAGGAGGGCGCGGAAACGCCCGGGAAACAAAGCCCCACCCAGGGCCCTGTGCCCCTCAGCAATTATGAAGAGAAAGTTGAGGGGCAAAGGAAAGATGTGACGCTTTGGCTTCCAATCTTGGTAGATTAGGAGGTCAATCCACGCAAGAGACGCCGTCACTTGAGATCTAGAAAATATATAAGTAAAAGGAACAGTCAGAGTAAGCTATGGGTATGGCAGAGATCGCTCAGTTCTCACTCTGATAGACCAGCCCATCACCACTGTATGGATAGTTACATGTGTTTGTGTAAATAAATATGTTTGTGAGTGTAATATAAAGTAATGCAAATACAGTATATGTGCGTAAATAAATGTTTGTTTACGAATGTTATATGGATGTGCAAATGCATGTCTACATGAGTAAGTTTGTGCGTTTGTAATGGCATGTATGTTTGGGTCATAATTTGGCACAAAATTAATATATTTGTGAAAGAAATTGCAAAGTACACTGTAAAGTGATCAGCTCAGTAGCAGTAGGCTTTCAAGAATAAACTGAATAGCTTAATGGATTAATTGGGTGTATTTTACCTAATTGTATTTACCTAATTGTAGTTTACAGGAGTTGAGCTAAGCTCGTGTTGTCCCGTCTCTCAGTCTACTTTTTATCCAATTTTTTCTTGAAAATATGGATATTCCTTGCCCCTACCACCTCCTCCTCCAGCCCATTCCATTTGTCAATACATCTATAGGGGAAGCTAAACTTCCTGATATCGTTCTTGCAGGTAGGTCTTTTACTTTGTAGCTGTGGCCTCTAGTTATTCCTGTATCCATAATTAATATATCCTCCCTATCCAGCCTCTCCAGCCCCGGGTGCATTTGTACATCATTATCATGTCTCCCCTCTCTCTCCTCTCTTTTAGACTCGGTAGATTTAATTTGTCTAGCCTCCCTTCATATGGCAGCTCTCTGAGACTTGGAACCAATCTAGTAACTGCTCTCTGGATTCTTTCTAACTTGTGAATATGCTTCTTTAGATGCGGGGACCACACCACTGCTGCATACTCCAATCTTGGTCTAATCATACTCTTCATAATTTTCGCTACCATGGTCTCATCCAAGTAGTTCAGAGCAACTTTCATATTCCCGGCCATTGCATACATTCCGCTAAAGAGCTTGTTAATATGTTTCTCTGGCGACAAATTATCTTGTATAATCAACCCTAAATCCTTTTCTTTTTCGGCCTTGCTAATTATATTATCTCCCATCCTGTACTCCCAATTTGGTCTATTCACACTTCTTCCCATATTTAACACATGGCATTTACTTATATTAAATTTCATCTTCCACTTGGTGCTCCATTCGTATATTTTATCTAAATCCCCTTGCAGCTCCTCACAACTACTTTTATTTGTTATTTGTCTCATAATTTTTACGTCATCTGCAAACATTGACATGTAGGAGTTTATGCCTATCGGAAGGTCATTCACGTACATAAGGAACATGAGAGGTGCCAACACAGATCCCTGTGGCACACCACTCTCAACTTTCCGCCACGATGAGTAAGTTCCTCTAATGTTGGTCCTCATTTCCCTATCTGTTAAATAGATCTCCATCCATTTCAGCAAACTCCCCCTGACACATCCTAGCGTCTCAAGCTTAGATAACAATCTCTTATGTGGTACCTTATCGAATGCTTTGGAAAGGTCTAAGTAGACGCAGTCCACCCATCCGCCTCTTTCTTGGAGTACATCTATCACCCTACTGTAATAACATAGCAAACTGGTAACACAAGATGTCCCTTCTCTGAATCCAAATTGCTTTGGGGTTATTATCTTCTTTCTCTCCAACATTTTCATCCATCTCTTCCTAATTAGCTTTTCACAAATCTTGCATACAATACTAGTAAGTGAAACTGGTCTATAGTTTAGAGGGTCCTCAGGGTTTCCATTCTTGTATATCGGAATGATATTAGCTCTTTTCCATTCAACAGGAACCTGTCCTTTATCTAAGGAAGCTTGAATTATGTCCCTCACTGGCTCCACTAATTGCTCTGCACACTCCTTGTGAGTTGGATCTGCCTTGCATAGGCCAGTTTTGGTGGGGGGGGGGGGGTGCAGTGCAAGTTTGCGTGCACGAGTAGGAATGTGCATGTACGAGCATAAAGCCTGTAAGTTTGTGAGTGGAAATAGTTTGCAAGTTTTACATTTTAATTTGTATAATGGATGTACAAAATTAATAATGGATGTACAATATGTTTGTGTGTGTATGAAAGAGAGTCATTCACATTACTTGTCTTTGTGAATGTGTGTTTGTGTATGTGATTAGGAATGCGAATATGTATTTGTGCGTGTCGTTCTGAAAGAACATTAGAGTGTGGGTGCGATTGTGGGAGGGAATATCAATGTGTGTGCGTGTGTATTTTGATTGGAAATGTGAAGGCGAGTGTGTAGTTGTGAAAGTATGTTCGAATATATGTGCGTTGTCGAGTGGTAATCTAAAAGTGTGTGTGTGTGTGTGTGTAGATATTCTTACAGTTTCTTACAGTAGATCCTCTGGAAAAAGGCAAACTATGCCTGTGTATCCAGCTCAGTACCAGTATTTGCACTGCTGCGGTCGTTCACGGTGTTGGCGGCGGCGGTAGCAGACGCAACATTTTTACTATTCTGTATTTTTGTTTTATAATCAAACTTCAAATCTTGTCTTCCCCATGCTTTATCAAGATTACTTTCAAACTCCCTTATAGATTCGGAATCGACTACATACTGGGGCAGTGCGTTCCACTCATTTACCACTCCATCACAAAATGAGTTCTTTGCCTTCTCAAGCATATTTCTTTCTTTGTAAATTTTCTTAGAGTGTCCTCTCGTTCTTGTTCCCTCCCGCATCAAGAAGATACCTTCACACACATCCTCATCGTACTTTCCTGACACTATCTTAAAAGTCTCTATCATGAATATAAATCACCGAACTTGTTCGTCAAGGTGAATACACGCAATGCGAGTTAATGACATTGTGGGTAGGAATACGAATATGTGTTCCTGAATGATTTTGTGCGTGAAAATGTGAATGTGCATAAGTTTGTGTGTGTTTATGTAGTGAATCAACATAGAAGATAATAGGTAAAATTTCTCAATTGATGATGCATATATTGTCTGGTGATTATTGGCATCCAAATGTGGTTTGGTTAATTTAGGATAGGGATGGTAATTGGTAAATCTATAGCATTATAAAACATTTATATTGCTACCATGTGAGTGCGGCCGAAGAGGGTTGTGAAGAACAAAAACGCTGACCAACCTCTGGATACCAGCGTACGTAGACCCTTTACCTTAAGATCTCAAGCTAATCCAGGTAATCCAGAAAATTAACACCTACTTGTAAATTGTACCTGCCAGCATAATTATCTGATGGTCTGGAGTCTCTCTCTCTCTCTCTCTCTATATATATATATATATATATATTTTCTTTAATACATACGAGGTTGAAAGAAATGGCAATTTCTGCGTTGGAAATTTTATTATTCAAAGTTTCCAGGTCTCTGATGAGTTTTCGCTGGGTGGCAGGAAGTAGATGGAGATGAGCAAAATTCATGGTGGTACAGGGTTACATAAATGTAAATGATGATACAACTCCCCTTCCTCGACATCCTCGTAGCTCTGAACGACCATGGGTTCAAAACCACCGTCTACATTAAACCAACTAACACAGGACAATGCCTCAACGGCGATAGTGAATGCCCCCGCCGTTATCTTCTATCCTCCATCTCCGCCTATGTTAGGAGAGCCCTCACGCACTGCTCTACCTGGGCCGACACCCACCAGGAACTAGAAAGACTATCCCAAGTTTTAGTAAATAACGGATACTCCAACTCCGACATCTCCAGCACCATCAACCACCATCTTGAAAAATGGTACACCCAAAGCCCTCCCAACATTGACCCCCCCAATGAAATTAAGATCTTCTACCGCAATTACATGTCCTCTGAACACAAAAATGACGAGGCCGTCTTAAAAGAAATAATCTCCAAGCATGTCCACCCAACCAACCCGGAAAACAAAATCAAATTGCCCTCTGACCCGTGACTAGTGTGGACGTCCCCAGTGACAGCTAGTGTACCGGTTTACCCTTAGTGAGGTCCTAGTGAACTTTCATAGTGATGGCTGTTGTTGATGAGTCTGCTGTCTCCTCCCATACTCTCCAGCTTTGTCTTGCTTTGCAAGAAAGACTGGAGAGTGTGGAGCAGGAGATTCAGTGTCTCAAAGATGAAAATTTGGCCTTGAGACTAGCTATGGCGGAGAAGAAGTGTGAGGCTACCGGAAGTGTTCCCAGGGATCGTGAAGCCCCTTGGAAAGTGGTGTCAACTAGTGCAACGGCCTGCAAGCTGAAAAGGCAGCCAGTCAAGACCCACAACAACTTCAGCACCTTGGCTGATGAGAGTGATGGCGATGAAGTGGCGATCATCGAGGCAGTGAGAGGGGAGGGGGGGGGAGTCTGCTGCTGTTGCTGCAACAACTACTGCTACACGCCGACACAAGGAAAAAGCTAAGTCTGTTTTCATTGTCGGTGATTCATTGGTTAGATACCTTGGCAGGGCAACAAACACTCAGGTTGGTAAAGTTGTCTGCGTGCCTGGTGCCGGAGTCGGGAGGGTGGCTGAGAAGATAGATGCTGTCATGGAAGTGAGTGGGGAGGACCCCATCATCTTCCTCAACGCAGGGAGCAACGACATATGGAGATGCAGGACTGAGGAGTTGCTCTCCAAGTATCAGGAAATGTTGGAGAGGATCAAGGAAAAAGGTGGAGTTCCTGTGGTAAACAGTATCCTGCCTAGAAGAGGGGTAAGGAAGGAATGGTCCTCCAGGGCTATTGGTGTAAATAGCCGGCTGGAGAAGTATTGTAAGGCAAATACTATTCTATCTATCTATCTATTGCCTGACGCCGTGATCCCCGAAGGGGTGGCCACGAACGAACCGCCCCCATGCACCTCTGTCCCCAGTCAGTCGACGCCCCTCCTCCCAACCAGCACCGCCTTCGTTCATGTAGTTCCTCACTCCATCCTTCCACCTCATATTCGGTCTACCTCTCCCCCTCTGTCCCTCCACCTCGCTCTCGTACACCCTCTTAGTCATTCTCTCGCTTTCCATACGTTCCATATGGCCGAACCATCTCAAGTTGTTCCTTTTCACACTTTCCAGCACATCTACCTCCACACCACACCTCCTTCTTACTTCCTCATTAGTCTGTCTATCCCTCCATGTAACTCCGCACGCACTCCTTAAGTAATTCATTTCCACTGCTCTCACTCTTGGTCTGAGTCTCTCAACCAACGTCCATGCTTCGCTTCCGTAAGTCAGTGTCGGGATTACCACACTGTCATGCAAGGACTTCTTCACTTCCATACTGACCACCCTATTTCTTGTTACTGCTTTTAGCGTTCCTACAACCCTCTTCCCCTGTTGTACCCTCTCCCGCACCTCTTCATCCATAGTACCATCTTTACTCAACACACTGCCCAGATACTTAAAAGAGTTGACGATCTCCATAGCCTGACCGTTCAGCTTCACCTCACACTCTGTGACTTCACCCCTTTCGAAGACCATAACCTTGCTCTTCCCCGTATTTACCTTCAAATTCCGTTTTTCGCACACTGTTCCAAACTCATTTACCAGACCCTGCAACTCCCATTCATTATCACTCATCAGAACTGTATCATCCGCAAACAGCAGTATAGGTAGCTTCCACTCAATTCCCTCCCTTTTCAGCGATACACCAACATCCACTGCTCTTGATAGTATTTCTTTCATAACTCCATCCATATATACAGTAAACAACCACGGGGACATCACACACCCCTGTTTCAAACCAACATTCAGGTCAAAGAACTCGCTCTGCTCACTCTCCACACGTACTGCCGCTTTTGCACCCTCATACATGCTCTTCACTGCTTTCAGCAACTTGCCCTCTACTCCGTATATTCTAAGTACTTTCCACAAACCTTCTCTATCCACTCTGTCATAGGCCTTCTCCAAGTCCATAAAGGCAACATACACCTTTTGTTTCTTCTCCAGATACTTCTCCACAACACAATTCAGGGTAAAAATCTGATCTACACATCCTCTTCCCTTCCTAAAACCTCCCTGCTCGTCGCCTATCCATTTCTCCGTTCTCACTCTCACTCTCTCAATCACTACCCTACTGTATACCTTCCCTACTACGCTTAGAAGACATATTCCTCGGTGGTTACCACACACTCCTCTTTCCCCTTTGCCCTTATATAGGGGGACTATTATGCCAGTCTTCCAGTCATCGGGTGCACTCCCCTTCTCCCATGCTAGTTTGCACATTTTCCATACCCATTCTATCACTATCTCACCACCATACCTCAACATTTCCCCACACACTCCATCTGTTCCTGGTGCTTTCCCCAACTTCACTCTTTTCATGGCTTCCCACACTTCTGACCTCCTGATCCCCAGCTCCTCCTCCACTACTTCTCTTCTTCTCCCTCCCATACCATATCCAGCTATGTTTGCTGGCTCTTCATTCCTTTCATTTAGCAACTCACTGAAGTACTCCCTCCATCTTTCGACTCTCTCTTGCTTCTCGGCTAGCATTCTCCCATTCTTATCTTTCACACCCTTACTGTTTCCCTTGCTACCTTCCCTAACTTTCTTGACTTCTTTCCAGAACAGTTTCTTACTCTCCCTCCATTTTACACTCAGATTCCTTCCAAATTCCTCATCTACTCTTCTCTTACTTTCCTTCACTACTCTCTTCACCACCCTCTTACTCTTCACGTACCTCGCTCGTTTCTGTCTCTCGGAATCTTCATTCCCTCTACTACCCAACCACTCTCTATATGCTTTCTTCTTTTCTTCCACAGCTATTCTTACCTCTTCTGTCCACCATGCTGTACCTTTCACTCCCCTCCCTCTTCTCCTCACTCCACACACCTCCTCACATGCTGCACAGATCTCATCCTTAAACACCTTGCTCATCTCCTCCACTTCCTCCATAACTTCCAGGTCGAACCCACCTAGTCGTCTTTCCACTGCTCTCCTGTACTCCTCCCTGACTTCCTCCTCCTGCAACCTCTCCACCCTCCTCACCATTCCACCCTCCTCTCGCCTCCCTCCCGCTCTCCTCACCCACTTCTTTTGTATCCTAACCTTAGCTACCACTACATAATGATCAGACAGACCCCCTCCAATACCCCTATACACCCTAGCATCCATCACAGATTTCTTCATTCGTTCATCCACACATACATAATCAATCAATGACTTTCGTTCCACCACTGTCTTATCCTTCATCGTCAACATCCGTTTCCACGTGTACCTGTGGATTATTCTGTGTCGGAAGAAGGTGTTGGCTATCCACAGCCTCCTCCCCACACATACGTCCACAAGTGCACTACCATTCCCATTCACCTCTGATGGTACCCCCACCCTCCCACCACTCCCTCAACTTTCCTATCACCCACCTTGCCATTCATATCCCCAATCAGAAATATTCTTTCGTTCTTGTCAAACTTCTCCAGGCACGCCTCCACATTCATCCAGAACTCCTCTTTCTTCCTTTCAAGTATATCCTCTGTCGGGGCATACACGCATACAATCACCCACGTTTGTATTCCTACTTTCATTCTCACCCACACAATCCTTGAACCCACAGACCCATACTCTCTTACACATTCCTTCCATTTGCTACTTACAAACAACATGCACCTTCTCTCGCTGTTCCTTCACTCACTCCAGCACACACACCCATTCCACACTCCCACTCTCTCACATCTGAACCTTTCCATTTGGTCTCTGTCATTCCACATACATCCAGCCTGGCATTCACTAACACTTCCAGAACCTCTCTCTCTTTTGTGCCATCATTCATGCCACTAACATTCCACGTAGCCATTCTCAGAATGTCCGAAGGCATGTCCTTAGTCGGTCGTGGTTCGTCAACGTTGGTTCCGTCCGCATCCGAGGCTGTTCGTTCGTTTTTCTTTGCCTAGATATTTTTTACGGGTGGGGGTCGCAAGCCCACCGACCCAACCTCTTTAGTCGCCTCTTACGACACGCAGAAGGCACGTGGGGCATATTCTATTCCCTAACCCCCAGGGGGTAAATACTATTCCATTCCTGGATAACTGGTCCCTCTTTTATGGTAAGGATGAACTGTATGCCCAGGATGGAGTACATCTCTCTCGACTAGGAGTTTCGACCTTGGCCAGCTCACTCGACAAGGTTGTTGCGGGGTTTCGTTAAAAAAAACTGGGTGTGTAAGTAAAATACTGTCTCCATATGGAGCAGGTACTTCATGTGACAAACCAGTGAGTAAAATAGAAATAATCAGTCAAGATAGTGCGGATATAGTGATGTGTAATAGTAGTATCGATAACACTACACATGTAACTGATAGTAAAGATGAGAATACTGATAGAGTAGAATTTCCGTCTAGAGCTAGTAGTTCAACAGGAAATAATAAGTTAGCTAAACACAATAGAAAATTAGTTGCAAATAAAAGTAATAGGTTGAGGGTATATTATACAAATTGTAGGAGTTTATGTAACAAAATGAACGAACTTAGAGCACTCGTTAGCACAGAAAATATAGACATAATAGCGCTAACTGAAACGTGGATTAATACAGAATCTAGGCATTTTTAGCAGAATTTGATATTCCAGGATATAGTTTGTTTAAATATGACCGAACAAGTAGGAGGGGCGGGGGTATAGCAGTGTTTGTCAGAAGTACATTAAAAAGCTGTATTAAATCAGGTATTAGACTAAATAATGATAATGAAAGTGTTTGGGTAGAGGTTAACGACGGTAGTGAGACCATAGTTATTGGAGTTATATATAGACCGCCTAATATGAGTAGAAATGGCGGAAAATCGTTATGGGAGGAAATTAAAATAGCATCAAGGTTTAGCAATGTGTGCATTATGGGGGATTTTAATTTTCCGAACATTGATTGGCAGCACCAATTAGGCGACTCCGATTCAGTAGAGTTTATTGAGGTAGTACAAGATAGTTTTTTATTTCAATTCATAGATACGCCGACTAGAGGTATTAATATTCTTGATTTAGTTTTCAGTAACAATGAACATATGATAAATAATGTAGAGATTGGTGACCACCTAGGAAATAGCGATCATAAATCTATTTATTTTAATATACAATGGACAGGGAATGCTAAAGAGAATACGACACTTATCCCAGATTTCAGAAAAGCCGATTATGGTGGGCTAAGAAGAGGCTTAAGGGTGGACCCTATTGTTAAGCAATTAAGTCAGGATATGCCAGAGTTAAACTTGCCACCTACATATAACCAGTTTATTGCTTCACTCCACAATGCTCAAAATAAATATATCCCTAAAAGAAGATTTAGATCGACGCAGAACCAACCAAAATGGATGACTAATAAGCTAATAGATCTTATAGGAAAAAAGAAAGGAATATATCGAAAAATAAAGAAAGGTGAAAATCATTTACATATATACTATCAGACTCTATCAAGACAGGTCAAAAAGGAAATCAGGAAAGCAAAAATAAATTATGAAATAAGGATAGCCAGCGACTCAAAAAATAACCCTAAAGCTTTTTACCAACTATATAAATCTAAAGTTAGAGATGTAATAGGCCCCCTAAAAACTTCAATAGGAGAAATAACAGAAAATGATTTAGAAATGTGCAGTACATTAAATAGTCAGTTTCTTTCCGTTTTCACTAATGAAAATTTGGCACAGATTCCAGAAGTCAATATGGTATATAGTGATAGTATAGAAAATATGTTAAGTACAGTTAGTATAAGTAGAAATGATGTGCTTAAGGAAATTGACAGACTGAAACCTCAAAAATCGCCTGGTCCTGACGAGGTATATGCTAGAGTATTAAAAGAATGCAGAGATGAGTTAAGTAGTCCATTAGCATTTATATTTAACAAGTCATTAGAAACAGGTTTAGTTCCAGAAGCTTGGAAGCTTGCAAATGTAGTTCCGATCTTCAAAAAAGGTGATAAATCGATAGCATCCAATTACCGTCCCATTAGTCTCACATCAATCATAGGAAAGTTGCTAGAGTCCATTATTGCTAGGAAAATTAGAAGCCACTTAGTAAAATTTAACTTAATAAATTCTTCTCAGCATGGATTCACTCAGGGACGTTCTTGCCTTACTAATTTGCTTAGCTTTTTCTCAGAGGTATATGAAGCAGTAGATAGTGACAAGTCATATGATATTATATATTTAGATTTCAGTAAAGCTTTCGACAGAGTCCCTCATGAGAGATTGATGAGAAAGGTTGATGCACATGGAATAGGAGGGTCGTTGTTGGGATGGATTAGGTCATGGCTAATTGGTAGGAAACAGAGAGTCAGCATAAATGGTACCAAGTCAGAGTGGGGAGCAGTCAAAAGTGGTGTCCCCCAGGGATCGGTATTAGGTCCCCTGTTGTTTCTTATATACATAAATGACCTAGATTTAGGTATAACTAGTAGGATAAGTAAATTCGCAGACGATACTAAAATGGGGAGATCAATTGATTCAGATAGCGATATAGAGTGCCTCCAAAGGGATCTAGATACCTTACATGAATGGTCAGTAAATTGGCAGATGAAGTTTAACATTGACAAATGCAAGGTATTAAAGATAGGGAAGATGCAAACAAATGTTAAATATAAACTAGCTAATTTAGAATTAGAAAATTCAGACTGCGAGAAAGATCTAGGTGTGTTTGTTAGCAATGATTTGAAGCCTAGAAAACAGTGTATAAGCGTTCGTAATAAGGCAAACAGGATTATCGGGTTCATCTCTAGGAGTGTGAGTAACAGAACTGCTGATGTTATCTTAAAACTTTACTTGTCATTAGTGAGACCCCATATGGATTATGCTGTCCAATTTTGGTGTCCTTATTACAGAATGGACATAGATTCATTGGAGAGAATTCAGCGTAGAATGACAAAAATTATCCATAATATTAGAAATTTTCCGTATGAAGAAAGGTTGAAGAAATTAGGTTTACATTCGTTGGAGAGACGCAGAGTTAGAGGGGATATGATAGAGGTGTTCAAGTGGGTTAGTGGGATTAACAAAGGGGACATGACAAATGTACTAAAGCTCAGTGATAGCGAAAGAACTCGTACCAATGGTTTCAAATTAGATAAATTTCGTTTCAGAAAAGATATAGGCAAATATTGGTTTGGTAACAGAGTTGTAGATGGGTGGAATAGGCTACCAATTGATATAGTGGGATCAAGAACGATAGGGAGCTTTAAGACAAAATTGGATAAGCATATGGACGAGAAGGGTTGGGTGTGAAGGGGGATCAGCCGGGTTGGGCCAATCAGCGCTCTGCAGACCCCCGTAATCCTGCGTTAATCTCTAACCGGTTTGGTAAGATGATCCTCAGGGTATTAGAGTGTTGAGCCTATAATTGGGCTTTGTAATTGGGGTTGTGTGGGACAGGGATCTGCCTTGCTTAGGCCAATCGGCTTTCTGCAGACTCCCATTTTCTTATGTTCTTATGTAAATTAATAATTTATTACAAATCCCCCAAGACCTCCAACCTCGTTCTCCGCAACAAACCAGCCTCCACCAAGATAAAGAGCCCGATGACCGACGATCACGTCATTTACCAACATACCTGTAATTATGAGGACTGTGGACCTCATTCCTATATTGGTATGACGCAGACTCGTCTTTCACGTCGGCTAACTCTTCACCTTCAGGCTGGAGCCATCAAAGACCACTATCTCACCCCTAACCACCCTCACCTCACACGCAACGAGTTAGAGAAACACACCACCATACTCAATAAAGAAAGTGACCCAAGGAGATTACCTATACTCGAAGCTTTATATATCCAAGCCTTACATCCCAACATCAACAACCAAACTCTGGACCTTCAGATCCTTCCTTCTGCCAAAAGTCACTTTCCTACAGGACCTAACACCCCCCCTCGCCCCCCGGTGCCCTTGACGCAGCCCCCCGCGCTACCTCCTTCAGCTTCGTCTTCCGCAGGCGACACACAACTTAGGCCACGCCCCTCGACACGCAGCCAATCAGCTTCGACCCCACCTACCGACCACCATCCCGCATCCAGTGCGCATGCGTGAAGCGGTTCCCCCCTTTCTCCTTCCCCAATAGTAGACTTTTGCCCCCTGTTTTTGGCCTCCTCTGATCCTCCACCCTCTATATATACCCTTCCTGTTTACCTTTTATATCATTCCTTCCTTACTTGATAATGCTGGTTGTCCAGTGAAACGCGTCGTATATCCTGTATCATCATTTACATTTATGTAACCCTGTACCACCATGAATTTTGCTCATCTCCTTCATCTACTTCCTGCCACCCAGCGAAAACTCATCAGAGACCTGGAAACTTTGAATAATAAAATTTCCAACGCAGAAATTGCCATTTCTTTCAACCTCGTATGTATTAAAGAAAATGTATTACCTGGCTTTACTAACATATATATATATATATATATATATATATATATATATATATATATATTAACAACCTTGATGTAGGAATAACTAGCAAAATCAGTAAATTTACAGATGACACTAAAATGGGAACACTCCAAATAGATTTAGGCATATTACACAAATGGGTAGTAAATTGGCAGATGAAGTTCAATGTAGGTAAATGCAGTTTAGTCAAATTGAGTAAATCGATAGAAAATGCAGGATACAATTTCAATAACGTGGATATAACGAACTCAAATAATGAAAAAGACTTGAGAATCATCGTCAACTGTGATTTGAAACTAAGAAATCAATGCATCAGTGTTCGAAATAAGGCAAATAGAGTTCTTGGATATATATCTAGAAGTGTGAGTAACAGAACAGCAGACGTAATCTTGAAATTTTATCTAGCGTTAGTAAGGCTACATATGGATTATGCCGTTCAAAATTGGAGTCCCTATTACAGAATGAACATAGACTCCTTGGAGAGAGTACAAAACTAAGAATGACAAAAAATAATCTGTAATATTAGAAATCTTCCATACGAAGACAGGTTGAAGAGGCTAGGCTTAAATTAGTTAGAAAGACGCAGAGTTAGATATGATATATGATAGATATGAAGCTCAGCGATAGCGAGAAATCTCAAACAATTGGTTTCAAATGGGATACATTTTGTTTCAAGAAATATAGACAAATAGTGGTTTGGTAAGAGTTGTATATACCTGTGGAATAGGCTACCTAGCGCCATAGTGCGATCAAGAACGATAGAGCTTCAAAATACAATTAGATAGACATATGGACGAGATGGGTTGGGTGTAAGAGGGATCTGCCATGTGTGGGCCAATTGGCTTTATGCGGGCTCCCATTTTCTTATGTTCTTATATATATTTATTTTTTCTTCTTTTCTGCGTATGAAGGAGACAAAAGGCAGGTTACTAAGCTTTAATACCATCTACATATCTCTCTTATTGATATCTTTCATCCACTTAAAACACCTCTATCATTATTTCCTCTACATATTCGTCTTTCTAACAATATGATAGCAATAGTAAGTTATAAGTCAGTCAGTCACAACTAATAATAATTATAATATTTATAACACACACACACACATATATATATATATATATATATATATATATATATATATATACATATATATATATTTATTAGTGGCCCCTCCATCATTGACGAACATGCCTATTACATAAGGCATCCTCTTCAAACACTAATCCGCCGTAGTTTGAATCTACCGCGCAGAGCATTTAAAAACTGAGGAGCCTTCATCATGAGCGCACGCGACCTCACTCATGGCTTCAGTCATTATGAATTGGGTTCTCACTACGAAAAAACTTTGTAAAAAATAAAAACAAAAAGAAAATAAGAATAACTATCCAATAAGCTTTCCATCATATCGTGGATGTACTTGTGTGGATTTCTGACCAGACGCTGAATCAGGCGTCATTCCTCCTTCTTTGCTCTGCGCTCAGCCTGCCCGGACGTACCTTTCAGGCTCCGCTGGTTCCGCATTCGTGGCGTCCCTAGTGAGTTTTTTCTCATTTGTTTACTCTGGGATGTATCGAGTAAGGTTAGGATAGGCGTAGCAGGAGTGTCCTGGGCTGGTTGCCCGCAGTGCAATGTATTTTGGGTCGTATGTATGGGGCATCTATTTCGGATGTACCCTCGTGGTCCTGTTGTGGACACGTGAACTTTTCACAGTTTGGTTTAGTTGGTGATGCAGGCGGCTTTCATTACGCGTTAATTATTGCTGCCTTTTATCCTTCTGATGAGGTAAGCTGTGTGTTTGCTGACGTTCCCAGCGTATTTTTCTTCACTTAGTGAAGTTTTTTCTGGGTCCGTGTCAGGCTTCCCGGGGTTGGGAAGTTATCGCTTCGGTGGTGTGTTGGCGGTGGTTCCTGTTGTGATATTCCAGTGTGTGTTTATATTTCAACTATTTTCATGCCGTCTACCTAGGCCTAGCCAGCCGCTCGTAGCTTTGCCACATGTCTAGTGTTATTATTTATTTTATAAATATGCCCTACTGTGTCATGTGTATCCGGGTTAGTTGTGTATTGGCTAATTCCTCGGACTATATTTGTTTCCTGGTTTAGTTGTGTATTGGCTAATTCCACGGATTATGTTGTGACCTTGGTTAGTCGTGCGTGTCTCCTCGTGTCGTATTGTTCAGATGGTGTCTGTTCAGGGTGGGGTTTGCCTTCCGGCGGGTTTTTCTCGGTTTCACCGTGAAAAATCCTGACCGATGAGCAGTGTTAGGCCATACGTGGTTTTTTAACACTGGCTGGTCCCCCGGCGAGGGGAGGTGTCTGTGGCTCTCCAGGACTGCGTATCTGTGGGTACCTGGTTTCAGGCCTCCTTTAATTCCCGGCGGGATGGCTGTACCCATCCTTACATATATATTTAGTTATATATAAAGAAACGACGTTCGTGAGAACACTCGTTTTTTATAGGTTTTTCTACCTGGGTTACGACAAACCACGGGGAAAACCTAGCTGTTGTTTAGGCGTTCCTCCCCGGCGATCTTTTACAAAGTAGTGGGGTCAGGAACTTGTGGGGTTAACTTTTAGACTTCTCACCCGGCGGGTGCACCTTAGCAGGGTGGGATAAAACGACTTAGGTCTCTTATAGTTAACCAATCCATGTGAGTGATACTCTGTGTATCGCTGCCTTTACTCTTACGGCATTTGAAGGATCAGTGAGGTTTAACCAAATCGATTTCCACACCCGGCGGGTGCCCCTAAGTAAAGGATCTAAGGAATTTATAAACAAATTCAATTTCGATTAACCTTAATTGGGTGATACTTTCAGTATCGCCGCCTTCTATTTTTACGACGATCGTTTGGGACAATTCGTTAAAAAATCAGATCTCGTATATTCCTGCCCTGGGCTATTCTACTAAAATATTTCAAGGGCCGACGTCTTTATGAGGGGGGGCTTTGTTACAAAATTGAATCTTAAGACAGTCACCACCTCCTACAGACTATTAGTGCCATACTGGACCATTATATCAGAGGGTATTCTTCATGTTCTTAGCTAAGAAGACTTGTTTAGCCTCTTTATACCCAGCCGCGTGGCGAGATGTGTTAGCTGTGTCTTTGCATCCCGTTACCCGGCGGGTTATTAACACTTGTATGCGAACACTTGGGTTAACCTTATGAGCATTAATTCCTGGAAATTTTCTTTATTTTTCCAGAGCTGAGCTCCGGCGGACCAATACAGACCCGGCGGTAGTTCCTCACACCAGTCTCTGTCATGGCTAATGTGACCCCAGTTTTTGCTCTGTGCATTACCCCTACTTGCGCGGGTATCCCAATTTTTGCACATACCCTTTGCATAAGGTGTGTTAGATGTCTAGACCGTTCAAGGGGTCTCTGGGTTACACGTAATTGTTCTTTTTGCTCCCAATTAACCAATAAAGTCCTGTGTGACAATGACAAGACCGCGGCGGTAGCGTTGAGAGAGGTCAGACAACAAATGTCGGCCTACACTACCATTGTCGCACATAAGTCACTTCAATGTGACAACGTCCCACTTTGGGATAAGTTGCTGTCAGAGCACCCTCCCCCTAAACGTACCTCTAGAGTAAGGGGTTTTAAGCCGACAGAGACTAGCCAGGATTCTGTATCGTCTGTGGAGACGTTTAAACGCCCGAGAGAGCCTACTCCCCCGGCAGCCACCTCCTCGTCGCAGGCGAGATCGAGGTCAAGGTCACCCCTCAGACAACGGTCTTCAAGTCGGGCCTCTTCCCCGGCTAGTAAGAAGTGCAAGACTGAAGCTTCCCCCAGGGGCCATGGTGGTGATTCTTCCAAACCTAGGTCCAGTTCGCGGTCACACCGTAGCCACAAATCCTCCAAAAAGGATTCCCATAAGAAGTCCTCTCGACATTCTACTAAGTCTAGTGCATCTCATCGTACCTCTACACCTGACAATGTTTCTGTTACAGCCTCAGAGTATAGTGAAGCGCCTGTCCCTAAACAAGATTTACCTATTGATATTTTAACCCTAGAAATGGAGAGTTCAGGATATTCAATAATTGAGAATGTTTCAGACTCTCAAGAGAGCGTAGGCCAGAACCTCGGTGTTTGGCGGTTTGCTCAGCCAGGGTCTGACCATCCACGTCCGACTCATAAGAGTCACACAGTAGCCGATGTCCACAGGGACGCGGCGACCCCATCCTCTATCCCTGATTTATCTTGGAAACAAGGTGCCCCTGCCTCGGCGGGGTCTTCTCAGGAGGATCGGGAGGAACAAGATGAAGTGTCATTAATTTCAGATAGGGAAGGACAAGGGTCAGGCTCAGGCCTGGACGCCGCCCATGATAATACTAATTCACCTGAAAGTTCTGCACCTAACCAGTTTGTTACAGCACAAGAAATTGATGGGTTACTTACTCATGCTCTATCAAAATTCTTTAATCAACAACGAGAAAACCCCACAATGGACTTGGGGGCTCCCTTGACAGGTTCTGCGGTACGGCCTCTGATAGCGTCAATCGATTTATCTAAGATTCCTAACCCTCCTACTCTGTCACCGGCAGGGAGCTCTAAGCCAGCTACGGCGGCATTCACTACGTCAAATGTCAGGGTCATTACGGATGTTAATCCACCCCCTCTAGACAAAGCGCCTCTTAGAAAGGTAGCTATGCCCCTGCTTTATGGGCCAGACGAGTCATGGGTCCCTTTGAACCCCTCTAAGCCAGAGCTTGCCCAGCCTACCTTGTCAGGGGAACTCCCGGTACCACGTGAGTGGTTTATCCAGGGAAATAAGTCTAAGAAATTAAGGGCATTGGATGCCTTGGGTAATGTTTTGGACGTGAATATCAAGGCTATACCTAGTTATTATCATCAGGATTATTTTGTTTATGCATCTAAGCCTGCTTTACCCCCTGCCTCAGCTTCAAAACTTTTTTCAGACTGGTCTAAGCTGGATGGGTTTAATGATATTAAGGCTCTGTTGGCCATTACTCCTGAACTAGATTTACAGACCGTCACAGACGAGACAGCTAATCCAGTGTTGAAGGTGGGACAGTTAGGACCAGGACCTTGGGTGGATTGGGAGGTAGAGGCTCAAAACTTTGCAACCACTTTCACTTCTAAATCTTCCCACCAGATCCCTCAGGATACACATTCATGGTTCTCAATGCCGGTAGGTTCTGCCGGCGGAGTTCCGTCAGCTTTATTTTCCTTTTTAGCTGCCCCTAAGATTAATCTTTGTGAACTAAAGGAACCATTCATTACCCCTACCCCTTCTCACCTAGACAGAGAATTTAGGCTAAGGGGAAAAGCTTTCCGCCTGTTTTCACAGTACATAGTTTCTCAACAGGTGGCTAAGTCTTTACTCAGGTCTACTCAGGCAATCGCAGACGCGGATGCTCGAAGATCAGTTGAATTATCCCGGCGTCTGATTCTTCAGTCGTGAAATCAATCCTTAGGTGACATACGCACAGCCTTACTTGAGGCGGTGCGAGCACGACAGGATCTTAGAATGTCATTAGTTCGCAAGCTGCCTGATCGCATTGCTAACCAGGTGGTAATGTCCCCAGTACTTACACCTTCTTTAATGTCCCCTGATGTATGGCGAACAGTGTTTAACATGGCACAGGCCGTGAAGCACAGTCCCGCACAGGCTAAGAAACCCGCATTTAACTTCCCCAAACCTAAGCCTCCTACTAAAGCTCAGCCAGGGGGTTCTAGCCCGTTTCTTCCGCCTAAGTCCTCCCAATCCCCCCTGGGTCAGTTCAGGCATAGACAGAGAGGGTTTTCAGGACAGAGGGGACGCGGCCAGTATAAGCCGGGGCAGGGCCAGTCTTCGGCCCACACCAGCCAGCCGGCGAAGCGTCCAACACCACCAAACCCACCATCAAAAAACTAAAGTCTTTCTCACTCCCAGTGCCTACCTTAGAGCCGGAGGAACCGAGGGAAGTACAGCCGGCGAACCCTTGTCTGCTAACTGGGTCGTTCCGAACGTGTCACCAAGCATGGCCGTTAAAAACCTGGGCACGGATGGTGGCACGCAAAGGCATCACTTGGCAGTGGCTCCGGCGACCTCGCTTACGTCAGCCGACAACGGCAAATTGTGTTTCATTAGAGGTGGAGTTGCTGGTCCAGGAGATGATTGCCAAGAATGTCATCATCCCGGTACCCCCAGATTACCCTGTATTCACGTCAAAACTGTTTTTGGTTCCCAAACGGGACAGTGTTCAGATGAGGCCGGTCGTAGACCTGTCGTATCTGAATCTTCACATTTACAACGAGTCTTTCAGAATGTTAACAGTTCATCAAATCAGGCTAACACTTCCGCCGGGTGGGTGGATGTGTTCCCTAGACCTGACAGACGCCTATTGGCACGTGTCGGTCAACAAAAGATTTCAAAGGTTTCTGGCCTTGAGGATCAGGCACCAAAATTTTGTTTTTCAGAGGATGCCGTTCGGTTTGAACCTAGCACCTCGATTATTCACGAAACTAGTCCGGCAAGCCCTGATGCCATTGTTAAAACAGGGAATCAGAGTGTTGTGGTATCTAGACGACTGGCTGGTGGTGGCAGAGACACAACAATTATGCATAAAACATGTCAATATCATTTTAAATCATGTCAAAACTCTAGGCTTCAAGGTAAATCTGGTAAAGTCAAACCTTGTTCCCTCAAGAGTAATTCAGTGGATAGGGCTGGTCTGGGACACCGCCGCTCTCACTCTGAGTCAGAGTGTGGACAATCGCAACAGGTTTCGCAGGAAACTGTTCAGGTTTCTTCACAGTCTGACTACGACACGAAGAGTCTGGGAGTCTCTGGTCGGCTCTCTCAACTGGATTCAGCTAACTGTCAAGTTGGGCCGGTTGAAAGTAAAACGATTAATATTGGAGGGCAACAAATATTTCCCACTCTTACCGGCGGGAAAATTATGGCCCATACCAAAATTAATCCACACCTTACTAGCGGTCTGGGCGAAGAGGGAAACATTGCACTCAATCATGTCATGGACCTCTCCTCCTCCAACGGTATGGGTAGACACGGATGCGTCAGGCACCATAGGGTGGGGATTTCAGTCAAATCAGGGGCACCAGGGTCAGGGACTTTGGTCCCACTTAGAAATCTCTCACATAAATGTCAAAGAGTTACTAGTCCCATTGTATTTCCTTCAGGCTCACGGCCCGGCGTTACGGGGCAAGTCAGTGGCCTTCAGAATGGACAATCTGAATGCAGTTCACTGTATTCAGAAACAAGGGTCAACGAGGTCAAGGAAGTTGCTACTCGTGTCGGAAGAGATTTTTGTTCTAGCCACCAGTCTAGATATTTATCTTCACGCATCTTATCTCCCAGGCGTAGCGAACGTCTGGGCAGACGCTCTGTCCCGGAGACAGAGCACGACAGTAGAATGGGAGCTCAAGCAACCCATTTTCGACCTAATGATTGCGGAGCTCTCCCATCCACAAGTGGATCTTTTTGCGTCCGAGGAGACTCACAAGCTCCCTCTATACCTCACCCGCCGGACGATAATGCCGGCAGGGGGGCCAGACGCCCTAGTGACAGACTGGAACAGATGGAGCTCCATCTATCTGTTTCCGCCGCCAGATGCGTCACTAATGTGCCACGTAGTGAACAAACTACGAGTTTATCGAGGCTTAGTCTCGCTAATCGCGCCCCTGTGGCCAGCGCAGGTGTGGTGCCAGCAGTTAATAATGTGGTGCCCGGACCCGGTATCGCTCCCGGTCGGGTACTTCCACTTAGACACGATTGGCAACCTAGAGACCTCGCTGACTTTTGCATTATGGACATTCAGGAGGCCAAGTGGCTAGCACCATACGGTAGGGATGTGACCAATAAATTGCTCAATCAATATACTCAGTCTACTAAGCGACAATATCAATCTCATTGGAAAGCTTTTACTTCTTGGATTGTTAGAACGGAACAAACTGTACCCTCAGTGGCATTGGTTTTTAATTACTTGAACTATCTGTTTGAGCAGAAACGTTTATCTGTGGTGACTTTGAAGAATCACTTAACTGCGATTAGAGTGCCCTTTTTCGACCTTACAGGTCTATCCATACCGGTGGCGGAGGAAACAGGATTTATGAGAGCATGTTTTAAACTCCGCCCACCTCCCCGTCAGCTCATGCCTACTTGGTCTCTGGACAAAGCTTTGTCTTTACTTCATTCTCGTCTGTATCAAAACACTGCAGACTTTGCTTTAATCTTAAAGAAGGCAGTTTTCCTTTTGGCTTTGGCCACCGGAAACAGAGTGTCTGAGCTGGCGGCGATGAGCAACACACCTAATTGTCTTAGGTTTGGTAGACTTAATGATTCAATTTCCATTGCACCCTCCCCGGCGTTTGTAGCCAAGAATGAGCATAGTGCACACGTGTTTTCTGAATTCACGGTGCCGGCGTTAAAAAGGGGAAAGGTGCATCATAATTTATGTCCAGTGCAAGCTCTAACCAAATATTTAAGAATAGCTCCTCATAACCCCCAAGGTGCTTTATGGGTAGCGAGTACGGGTAAACGCTTACTTAAACGGCGATTAGCCTCTCTTCTAGTAGAAGTCATTAAAGAGAGTAATCCCAGCGTTGTGGGTAGGGCCCACGATTTACGCAAGTGGGCGGCCTCTTTACGTTTCCTGAAAAACTTTTCAGTTGAAGATATTGCGTCCACACAGTTGTGGGCGTCTAATCATACGTTTCTCTCTAGATACTTGTCAGTTGCTCTAGACAAACCTTCCTTACCATGTATAGCTTTAAGGCAGAGGGTCTAGGTGGCCCTGCAGTCACTTATGTTTATTTTCAAGGAAGGGGGGGGGGGCAGTCAGTTGACATAGGACACCCTAGACCCCGCCGGAGTATGAGAGCTGTGATACAATTTAAGGTTGAAATGTGATATGAAAATTTCTCTGAGAGAATTTGTGCTAGTACAAAGTTTAGTACAAAACAACGGTGTTGTTATAGTAGTTTTAGCTGCGAAAGCAATGTAACATTAGTTCAATGGAGTTCATTGGCAATTGATCTCCGCATGTATTTTGGGGTTTATGATGTGCACATATAAACTTATAACTTATTATTTGTCACCACTCGTTGAGTGGGGTGCCTTTTGTAACTACAGATCTGTGTTCAGAATCTTCAGGGTTACCTATTTTTGTCAGGCAGGCTTCTTTGAAGCACGCACCTGCCTGAACCCCCTTTTTCTTGTATATTTCCGGCCTACGCCGTATTAAATACATTTTTCAAAAGTAAGAATACTATGTGGTTGTTTTTATTATCTGCTTTTCTAGAGTTATGATATGATTACGAATGTCCCCCTCCAGTCTTAGATATCAGGCATGTTCGTCAATGATGGAGGGGCCACTAATAAATTATAGGTTTGACTCCTGTAAAGAGATAAAGAAAACCTAATATTTAGTAGTGGCCCCGTAATCATTGACGACTGGGGCCCTCCCGACCGTCCCCTTCCCATTCGTTGATGTATTAAGGATTTTGGTTTACTTGATATGTCAGTGAAGGAGGAATGACGCCTGATTCAGCGTCTGGTCAGAAATCCACACAAGTACATCCACGATATGATGGAAAGCTTATTGGATAGTTATTCTTATTTTCTTTTTGTTTTTATTTTTTACGAAGTTTTTTCGTAGTGAGAACCCAATTCATAATGACTGAAGCCATGAGTGAGGTCGCGTGCGCTCATGATGAAGGCTCCTCAGTTTTTAAATGCTCTGCGCGGTAGATTCAAACTACGGCGGATTAGTGTTTGAAGAGGATGCCTTATGTAATAGGCATGTTCGTCAATGATTACGGGGCCACTACTAAATATTAGGTTTTCTTTATCTCCTTACAGGAGTCAAACCTATAATATATATATATATATAAGAACATAAAAAAATGGGGAGTCTGCAGAAAGCCGATTGGCCTACACAAGGCAGATCCCTGTCACACCTGACCCTAATTATAAGCCCAGCTTAAAAACACCATTAGGACTGACCTCACCGAAATGGTTAAGAGGTCAGAAAAACAGGGGTCTGCAGAACCCCACACCTGACAGATCCCCCTCACACCCAACCCATCTCGTCCATATGCCTATCTAATTTTATCTTAAAGCTCCCTATCGTTCCTGATCCCACTATAGCACTTGGCAGCCTATTCCACCTATCCACAACTCTGTTACCAAACCAATATTTGCCTATATCTTTCTTGAAACTAAATTGATCTAATTTGAAATCATTTGTAAGAGTTCTTTTGCTATCACTGAGCTTTAGTACATTTTTCATGTCCCCTTTATTAATCCCACTAACCCACTTGAATAACTCTATCATGTCCCCTCTAACTCTGCGTCTCTCTAACGAATGTAACCCTAATTTCTTCAACCTTTCTTCATACGGAAGATTTCTAATATTATGGATAATTTTTGTCATTCTACGTTGTACTCTCTCCAATGAATCTATGTCCATTCTGTAATAAGGACACCAACATTAAACAGCATAATCCATATGGGGTCTCACTAATGACAAGTAAAGTTTTAAGATAACATCAGCAGTTCTGTTACTCACACTCCTAGAGATGAACCCGAGAATCCTGTTTGCCTTGTTACGAACGCTTATACACCGTTTTCTAGGCTTCAAATCATTGCGAACAAACACACCTAGATCTTTCTCACAATCTGAGTTTTCTAATTCCATATTAGCTAGTTTATATTTTACATTTGTATGCATCTTCCTTATCTTTAACCCTTGTCTAGCAGGGTGTTTTGGGCTCATTTGGGCATATTCAGGCCCTCCTGCATGATAAATCAAGCATCTGCATGAACAAAAAATTATTTAGCAATAAACTAGGCACTAAAAGCTTCAAAATGAGACCAGAACGAGCTACGTAGAACTCGTGGTTCTCTTGCAGTGGTGCCACGAACATGGAAGTTTAGCATATATCGGTATATTTTTCCCAGCTATGCTCACTACTGGCTACACTGCCGGCCTCTCGAGAACACAGGGAACATGAGTTAATGGGCACCGGTAAGCCCTGGGAGTCGTCTGTCTGGCCCGCTGCTCTCCCGGCCATTTGCACTCGATTTTAACCCTTTAAAAGCCTTAATAATGCTCCTAACTTGCTGCAAATTGGTGCACGACGTAAGTCGAGCACCGCTCTTTAAGGGTTAATACCTTGCATTTGTCAATATTAAACTAACTTCATCGGCCAATTTACTGACCATTCGTGTAAGGTATCTAGATCCCTATGGAGGCACTCTATATCTCTATCTGAATCAATTTTTCTCCCCATTATGGTATCGTCTGCAAATTTACTTATCCTACTAGTTATACCTAAATCAAGGTCATTTATGTATATAACAAACAACAGAGGACCTAATACAGATCCCTGGGGGACACCACTTTTGACTGCTCCCCATTCTGACTTGGTACCATTTATGCTGACTCTCTGCTTCCTACCAATTAGCCATGACCTAATTCATCCCAACAACGCCCCACCTATTCCATGCGCCTCAACCTTTCTCATCACTCTCTCATGGGGGACTCTGTCGAAAGCTTTACTGAAATCTAAATATATTATATCATATGATTTGTGATTATCTACTGCTTCATATGCCTCTGAGAAAAAACTAAGCAAATTAGTAAGGCAAGAACGTCCCTGAGTGAATCCATGCTGAGAAGAATTTATTAAATTAAATGTGTCTAAGTGGTTTCTAACTTTACTAGCAATAATTGACTCTAGTAGCTTTTCTATGATTGATGTAAGACTAATGGGACGGTAATTGGATGCTATTGATTTATCACCTTTTTTGAAGATCGGAACTACGTTTGCAATATATATATATATACTGTACAGTATATATACCGGTATATATATACTGTGTATATATATACTGTGTAATATATATATAATATATATATATATATAGATATATATATATATATATATATATTATACATACCGGTATATATATATATATATATATATATATGTGTGTGTGTGTGTCTGTGTGTGTATTAGAATATACAATGGAAGAAGCTTTAGAACAAAAATAGATTATTGATGAGTGGGAGGAGTATAATCTGTGATTAGAGGACCAGGTGGATCCTCTAATCACATTTAATTGGTACCATTGACTGCCTTTTTCCTTTAATTAAAATTTATACTCCTCCCATTCCCCACTACCTCTTTTCCTTAGTCGATACAATTTGTATATTTAACTGAATATTTAATAGTGGATGCTAACATGCTATTAAGAATATGTACACTCACACATACTAAAAGTTGCTCAGGGGTGGGTCCTTCCTTCCCCTATTCCACCATGGGCAGATGGAAGGGGGGAGTCGGGTCCAAGCCTACCCCCACCTTCCACCCCCAAACTATCCCAAACTCCCCCACCTTCATTCTCTAGCTGGCAGTTGGTGATTAGCGACGATTGTTCTCATGTATTGCAAATTATTGTTAAAACATCATTGCACATGCTTACAATGGCTGACATTAAATATTTATTAGGAATTTATAAATATAATATACTGTACTGTATAATTGCATTCTCAAAATGAGTTTCTATACACAAAGTGGGTTACACGAACCTTGTCTGTAGTGTTGCGCTTCTCTCGCTCTCTCCCTCCCACTCACTCTCTCTCTCTAATTGAACTACTTTCTACGATCAAGACCTAATGTTATTTTAATATAATAATACCGCAATAAAATCCAATTTCATACAGTATTCAAGTTATTATGGTCACCATTATTGCAATACACATCAACGTGCCCTCTACGATCTACTCCTAGGTTCTCAAATTACTTACACAGTCAGGCTTTTATATCATAAAAGGAAAGGACTACAGGCAAAGATTAGCTGGAATAGTGTTGCGACTGTTATTGATTATTTTGTTTATCATTTCAATCAGTTTCTTCCATTTATTCAATACCATACATACTATAAATAGTATAAACGGTCTGCATTTAATTATATGTGGCTTATGCACTATTTTTGTCAATCAATTAAATGTAGAACTCTATATAAATTACAATCAAAGTCGGTGTTAACTTTTATTAAAGTTTGAGTATAGAGGCCTAGAGTAGCAGGGCTCGCCCTCTCACTTCTAGTGTTCTACTAACCTCCAAATAAGGACTAGGATAAATAGACAGTTTTACCATCAACTCTCCTCTAGGCAACATTCATCACACACACTAATAAAGGGAATTATACCACATTCAGACCCGCTAAATATTGGTCGTAGAAAGTGTGTGCTATGAGAGAGTTACAACTCTCTATGGAACTCTCTCCCTGAATCCATCTTTCCCTCACCCTATGACATAAATTGCTTCAAACTTCGTGTGTCCAGATATTTTGGCTCGAACATTCCTTGATTTTGGCTCTGTCACTCTTTCAACTCTTGGGGAGGCACTCATCACAGGCAGTTTTGCTTTCTGTCTCCTTCATCCACTATTCCACATACAAACACATTTTATTTTTACATGGGTACATGCGACACTGTTCTATTGCACCTAACATCGTTGGCATAATAAGGCCAGCATCTAACAACAGTGGACAATCACAATTTACTCTTTGATGGTATGCTAAAATCCAAGGACACATAGTCGGACCCAAGGGCCAAGACCTACGTCTTAGCTGGAGGTACGAGAGTGGCCTTATCCTGCCTTTGCGTGGAGGGGGCGCCGGATATATATATATGTATGTATGTATGTATGTATGTATGTATGTATGTACTCACCTAATTGTACTCACCTAATTGTAGTATACAGGATTTGAGCCTAAGCTCGTGTTGTCCTGTCTCTCTCTCTACATTTATCCAATTTTGCTTTAAAAGTTTGGATATTTCTTGCTCCCACCACCTCCCCATCCAACTTATTCCAACACTCAATGCTTCTATACGGGAAGCTGAACTTTCTTACATCAGACTTACATATAACTTTCCTCAACTTACAATCATGACCCCTGGTTCTTCCCTCGTCCCTCACCACAAAATCTCCCTTGTCGATCTTCTCAAAACCTTTCACACACTTAAACATCATGATCATGTCACCTCTCTCTCTCCTCTCCCTCAGCGTTGGCAGCTTTAGCCTCTCCAATCTCTCCTCATAAGGCAGGTCTCTAAGGCTAGCTATCATCTTAGTGGCAACTCTCTGAACTCTTTCCAGTTTTTTATTATGTTTTATAAGGTGTGGAGACCACACCACTGCTGCATACTCCAGTCTTGGTCGTATTATTGTCCCTATTATTTTTGCTAACATCTCTTCATCTAAATAATTCAGAGCTATTCTCATGTTAGTCAACACTGCACAGGTTTCACCAGTTATTTTATTTATATGCTGTTCAGGTGACAAGCTGTCTGCCACAACTACCCCTAGGTCTTTTGCTTTCACAGCTTTACTAATTATTTCATCTCCTATTTTATATCCCCAAGAAGGTCTATATTTACTTTTTCCCATCTCAAGAACCTGACACTTACTCGTGTTGAATTCCATTTTCCAAGTTTGACTCCACTCATATAACTTATCTAGGTCTCTCTGTAATTCTTCACAACTACTCCTACTTGTAATATGCTTCATTAATTTTGCATCATCAGCAAACATAGATATATATGAGCCTATTCCCATTTGAAGGTCGTTGATGAAAACCAAAAACATGATTGGGGCCAACACCGATCCCTGAGGCACTCCGCTTTTTACCCTTTTCCACGAGGAGAACTTGTAGAATGTATGTATGTATGTATGTACTCACCTAATTGTACTCACCTAATTGTAGTATACAGGATTTGAGCCTAAGCTCGTGTTGTCCTGTCTCTCTACATTTATCCAATTTTGCTTTAAAAGTTTGGATATTTCTTGCTCCCACCACCTCCCCATCCAACTTATTCCAACACTCAATGCTTCTATACGGGAAGCTGAACTTTCTTACATCAGACTTACATATAACTTTCCTCAACTTACAATCATGACCCCTGGTTCTTCCCTCGTCCCTCACCACAAAATCTCCCTTGTCGATCTTCTCAAAACCTTTCACACACTTAAACATCATGATCATGTCACCTCTCTCTCTCCTCTCCCTCAGCGTTGGCAGCTTTAGCCTCTCCAATCTCTCCTCATAAGGTAGGTCTCTAAGGCTAGCTATCATCTTAGTGGCAACTCTCTGAACTCTTTCCAGTTTTTTATTATGTTTTATAAGGTGTGGAGATCACACCACTGCTGCATACTCCAGTCTTGGTCGTATTATTGTCCCTATTATTTTTGCTAACATCTCTTCATCTAAATAATTCAGAGCTATTCTCATGTTAGTCAACACTGCATAGGTTTCACCAGTTATTTTATTTATATGCTGTTCAGGTGACAAGCTGTCTGCCACAACTACCCCTAGGTCTTTTGCTTTCACAGCTTTACTAATTATTTCATCTCCTATTTTATATCCCCAAGAAGGTCTATATTTACTTTTTCCCATCTCAAGAACCTGACACTTACTCGTGTTGAATTCCATTTTCCAAGTTTGACTCCACTCATATAACTTATCTAGGTCTCTCTGTAATTCTTCACAACTACTCCTACTTGTAATATGCTTCATTAATTTTGCATCATCAGCAAACATAGATATATATGAGCCTATTCCCATTTGAAGGTCGTTGATGAAAACCAAAAACATGATTGGGGCCAACACCGATCCTTGAGGCACTCCGCTTTTTACCCTTTTCCACGAGGAGAACTTTCCTTTTATTACTGTTCGCATTTCCCTCCCAATTAAATAGTTTTCCATCCACTTTAATAATACTCCCTCAACCCGCCCACAGTCCTGAGCTTCCACAACAATCTCTTATGAGGCACCTTATCAAATGCCTTCTTGAAATCTAAGTAGATACAATCTACCCACCCCTCCCTCCCTTGTACAATGTCAATTACCCTATCATAGTAACTCAACAAATTTGTGGTACACGAATGACCTTTTCTGAACCCGAACTGCTTGCTTGAAATTATTTCCCTCTCCTCCAACATACCCACCCATCTTTTTCTAATAATCTTTTCACAAAGCTTGCATATAACACTCGTTAAGGATACCGGTCGATAATTTAGCGGGTCTTCTTTATTTCCACTTTTATATATTGGAGTTATATTTGCTTGTTTCCATTCTAAGGGAAGTTCCCCCTTGTTTAATGAGTGTTGAACAATATTAAAAATAGGTCTCACTAGTTGTTCAGAACATTCTCTTAATACCCATCCAGCAATGTTATCTGGGCCCATAGATTTTCTCACGTCCAATTCTTCCAACAATGATTTTAGTTCATCCTTGTTGACTTCTATCGACTCTAGTCCCTGTATCTCGTTCAATTCCACCACAGGTTCTACATAGTCATCCTCCTCCACAAACACGGATGTTAATGTATCATTCATAATTTCACACATACCCACTGTGTCTTCATATAATCGACCCTCTACCCTAAGCTTTGTTATTTTGTCCTTTATTTTAGTTTTTCCGTTGATATAACTATAGAACAGTTTGGGTTCTTTATTACATTTGTTTACTATATCTTTTTCAAATTTCTTTTTCTCCTCTCTTATAGTCTTGACATAGTTGTTTCTAGCATTCTTATACTCATCCCATTTTTCCTCAGTGTGTCTCCTTCTCACTTTATTCCATGCAGAGTCCTTTTTGTTCTGGGCAATGTGACATCGCATGTTAAACCACTCTTTCTCCTTAGCCAGCTTTCTATCCTTAAATGTTGGTACATATTTATCTACCCCCTCCCTGTAAATGTCTAGTAACATGGTGTATTTTACCTGAATATTCTGTTCTTGCTCAATAAATGACCAATCTATATTTGCAAAGTATCCTCGTAATGATTCATAATCCGCCTTACTATAATTTAGTCTATATTCCCTATGTTCCTCCTCTCTGCCTTCCAGAAATTCCACTGTCAATTCAAATTCAATCACAGCATGATCGCTTTTTCCCATGGGACTCAAATATGTTAGGTTCTTTATTTCTTGGGGGTCTTTGGTGAATAATAAGTCAAGTCTTGATGGTTCATCACCTCCTCTAAATCTTGTATTTTCCGTAACGTGTTGTGTTAATAGATACCCCATTGTTAGTTCAAGAAATTTGCTACCCCAAGTATTTTCATTTGAACCCGCATCCAAACATTCCCAATCCACCTCCCCGCAATTAAAGTCCCCTGCAAGAATAAGCCTATTTTTCCTTTTACAAATAATTTCTAACATACGCAAGGTTTCCAAAATTAATTCATTATATTCATCGTTGCTCCAAGATTTAGTCTTAGGAGGTAAATACATTGATACAATGTCCAATTTTGACCTATCATTATCCTCAATTTCAACTGCTACCACTTCAGCAATGCTATCACCAAGTTTTAATTCTTTAGCAGTAATTTTATTATCTACCATGATCAACACTCCTCCTCCTAGCTTTCCTAACCTGTCTCTTCTCCATGTACTGTATCCTGCACAACTAATTATATTCGTGTCTACCTCCTGGTTAAGCTTAGTTTCAGTCAAACATACTACCCCGGGCCTCTCTCTCTTTACATATTCGTCAAACTCAATCTTTTTGGAAATTAACCCATCAATATTTGTATACATGAACTTAGCGTTTCCAGTATTTTCCCTATTTTTCTCGTCCCTGCCCGTTCCTTTCTTTTTTGTACATACCCCTCCCAATTTATTTCCAAGCTTGTCTCCTCTCCTCTTGTCTCCACCTGGACTGTTTCTCGTATGTATGTTTCTGTATGTATGTGTGTGTGTGTGTGTGTGTGTGTGTGTGTGTGTGTGTGTGTGTGTGTACTTACTCTAGTTGTACTTACTCTAGTTGTATTGCGGGAGTGAGCATGCTCGTTATTTCCCGCCTCCTATATGTGTAGGTGTTATATGTATCGTTGGAATGGCTGTGGATGTGTGTGTAGTCTGTATTTTTAGCCAATTGGCGACATCGGAAACGAAGGCTTGGGGTGGATCTGTATGGTACCATTCTCACTATAGACGGTACCGTCTCGCCCGAAGGCTTAGGTAGCCATCAGCTTAGGTGAACCATATGATACCCATCTCGCCTTGCACCATTTTTGCCAACCCCAGATGGGACGTCACAACGTCGTCCACTTATTCCAGGTACCTATTTACAGCTAGGTGAACTGAGGCTAACACATGAAAGGAGACAAGCCCAATTTGTCTCCGCCCGGCCGGGGATTGAACCCCCGACCCCTTGTGTGTGAGACGAGAGCTCTACCTACTAGGCTACGGGCTGTGTATGTGTGTGTGTGTGTGTGTATTTACCTATGTGTGTGTGTGTGTGTGTATTTACCTATTTGTATTTACCTATTTGTAGTTTACAGGAATTGAGCAGCGCTCGTGTTGTCCTGTCTTAGTTACTTTACAATCAATCCATTTTACTTAGACAAGTATCGTAATGGATATTCCCAGTTCCCAGTATTTTGGACTAACATATCATAACTTATGTTGCCCTATTTCCATATTTACTTTTATCCAACCTAGATTTGAACATGTTAATGTTCCTCGCTCTCACCACCTCCTCCAAGTTGTTCCAAGTCTCTATACTCCTATATGGGAAGCTGAATTTCTTTGTGTCCTTACGACATCTGCCCTTCCTCAGCTTAAACTCGTGCCCTCTTGTCCTTCCATTATCCCTCACGAATAGATCTTCCCTATCTACTCGTTCCAAACTTTTTACTCCCTTGAACATCGTTATTAAGTCGCCTCGTTCCCTTCTCTCTTTCAAGGTAGGCAGTTGTAGTGTCTTAAGTCTCTCCTCATATGTCAACTCCTTCAATCTTGGGATCATCTTCGTTGCTATCCTTTGGACTTTCTCTAATTTGTTTATATGTTTTTTCAAATGTGGTGACCATATCACTGCTGCATATTCTAATCTTGGTCTTATCATAGTCATTATCAGTTTTCTTAACATTTCTTCATCCAAATAGTTAAATGCCACTCTCATATTGGTTATTATTCCATATGCTCCTCCAATGATCATGTTAATATGCTTCTCCGGGGATAGATCATCTTGTATTATCACTCCAAGGTCCTTCTCATGCCGTCTTTTGCCGATTATTTCAATTCCTAATTTGTACTCCCAGCTTGGCCTTATCTCACTTGTTCCCACTTCCAAACCATGACACTTTTCTGCATTGAAACTCATTTTCCAGGTTTGGCTCCATCTGTGCAACTCATCTAGGTCCTTTTGAAGATCCTGACAACTTTTTATACAGGTGACATTCTTCATGATCTTAGCGTCATCCGCAAACATATTCATATGACTATTCAAGTTTTCTGGCATGTCATTTACATAAAGTATGAACATTATCGGACCCAACACTGATCCCTGTGGTACTCCGCTCGTCACACTCCTCCACTGTGAATATTCGTCTCGTATCGTGGTCCTCATTTCTCTTCCTATTAAAAAGTTTTCCATCCATTTTAACATCCTACCATGTACACCTCCAACAACCTGCAATTTCCACAATAACCTTTTGTGAGGCACCCTGTCAAAGGCCTTTTTCAGGTCCAGGTAAACACAGTCAACCCATCCCTCTCTCTCCTGTGTAACATCTACAACTCTGCTATAAAAGCTTAATAAATTAGATACACAAGATCTCCCTTCCCTGAATCCAAACTGTTTCTCGCTAAGCACCCCCTGTCCCTCAATGAAGTGTGTCCACTTTTTCCTTATAATTTTCTCACAAATTTTACAAACAATGCTGGTGAGGGACACCGGTCTGTAGTTAAGCGGATTTTCTCTGTCTCCTCCTTTGTAAATTGGTACTATGTTAGCTCTCTTCCATTCCACTGGCAGGTCTCCCTCATTCAGTGAAGATTTGATGATTTCATAGATTGGTTCCACTAACTCTTCCGCACATTCTTTGAGGATCCATCCAGCCACTCCATCTGGTCCCATTGATTTCCTCACGTCCAAATCCTGCATCAATTTCAGCACTTCACTTTTTGTCACTTTCATTTCAGGCATCTGTGGTGTTCTCATTTCTCTATCAGGTTCTATAAACTCCTCCTCTTTTACAAACACTGACTGAAGCTTTTCATTCATAACTTCACACAATTTTTTATCTTTCTCATAGCTGTTTGTTCCAACTCTTAGTCTGACAATACCTTCTTTTATTTTTATTTTTCCATTTACAAATCTATAAAATAGTTTTGGCTCATTTTTGCACTTCTCTACAATATTCCTTTCATATTTATATTGTTCCTCGCGTCGTATCTTTATGTATTCATTTCTTTTCTCCTTGTACTTATTCCAGTTATTTTCACTATGTCTCTTCCGTGCTATATTCCAGGCTCGGTTTCTTCTATCCTGTGCCTTACTACATCTTATATTGAACCATTCTTTTTCCTTCTTTACCCCTGATTGGAACCTTGGGACATATTTATGTATCCCTTCTTCATATACTTTCAGGAAAAGTCTATATTTGTCTTGAACCATTTCCAGGCTTTCTAGTTCCTTCCAATTTATACTTTGGAAATAATGTTTCAATGATTTAAAATCAGTTTTAGCATAATTGTATCTATTTATTTTATGTCCTTCATTTCTCTCCTCATGTTTTCCCAAATCCATCTCCATTTCTAATATCTTGTGATCACTTTTTCCCAAGGGACAATGATAATTTATCTTTCTAACATCATGTGGATCACTGGTGAAGACTAGGTCTAGCCTGGATGGTTCATCCATCCCTCTGATTCGTGTATTTTCTCTAACATGTTGTGTTAACATGTTTTCTGTTACTAGATTCAGTAATTTACTGCCCCAAGATTCATTATTATGTCCCGCATCTAACCCTTCCCAATTGACTTCCTTACAATTGAAATCACCTATTAATAATAATTTATTTCTCCTATTAAAAAGTATTTTTAGTGCATCTAGAGATTCCGTGATTAGTTGATCATATTTACCCCGCTTCCATGCTCTAGTTTGTGGTGGTTATGCCACTGTTATATCAGTTGCTTTGTTGTCCTTGTCTTTTATTATCACTGCTATAATTTCTGATCTATTATTGCCTAGGTTAATCTCACTTGCTTCTATATTTTTGACAGTCATTATTAACACTCCACCGCCCACTTTTCCTTCTCTATCTTTTCTCCACACATTATACCCTTCCCATCCCAACACTCCCAATTCAGTACCACCTCTCAACTTTGTTTCTGCTAAGCACATATGTGGTTTATATTTCTCAATATAGTCATTCAATTCTAATTTCTTAGACAGCAAGCCATCCACATTACTATACATCAGCTTCATCTCCCCCCTTCTTACACCTTTCTTTTTTTCTCTTTCCCTGATATTCCCAGACTCTACTCCCCCCCCCCCCCCCGCTTCCACTCCACCTTCTCTCCCTTGCTCCCCCGTGCTCTCCACCCGTGTGTGTGTGTGTATTTACCTATTTGCCTATTTGTAGTTTACAGGAATTGAGCAGCGCTCGTGTTGTCCTGTCTTAGTTACTTTATAATCAATCCATTTTACTTAGACAAGTATCGTAATGGATATTCCCAGTTCCCAGTATTTTGGACTAACATATCATAACTTATGTTGCCCTATTTCCATATGTATGTATGTGTGTGTGTGTGTGTGTGTGTGTGTGTGTGTGTGTGTGTGTGTGTGTGTGTGTGTGTGTGTGTGTGTGCGTGCATGCAATGCGAGACAAGCTCATTAGAATCGTTCCTCTTTACCTGATAATATATTGTGTGTATGTTAAGTATACCTTTGGAGTGGCTGTGTATATAGTATAGCCTGTAACCAATGTAATCAGCTCAAGCCTTGCTGATCAGGTGCTACAATATACTGTATAGTAAATGGGTACATGTGACACTGGTCTCCCATTAAGGGGACAGCACTTGTTTATTTATTTTGGACTATTATTTATATATTAAATTTAGTTTTTAGTTTTCTCTCTATATCTCCATCAAACTTTTAAAAAAAAAATCCATTAGATCCCCCTATGAAATTAATTTGTACATTTTTAGGTAGAAAAATGTCACAGCCAAAGGCTGGTTTCTCCACAATTACAGGCTCGCTATCGCTCGCCAGGAAAAAATAGACTTATAAAGGGCACAAAAGGTCTTAATATAGACAAGGAAACGGGGCGAAAGGTATTAAAATCGACAAACTACAGGGGCAAACGTATTAACATCTCAAAAACTAATGGAGATAAGCTTGAGGAAGAAATTAAGGGGATCAGAAAAACGGCCCATCTCCCCTTAACGTGTCCATTGGCGATATTTGGATTCGCAGGCTTGAGTGACCTGTATTATTTTCTATGCGCATTATATCATATAGGCCTATGTGTATAGTATCATTACAACTCGTACCAGACCGCCAAATCCGGAGAGGACTTGACAATTGTCCCCTTATACCATGAAGGTATTAACAAAGTATATACACTCTAGAGTTATACAGTATACTTTAGGTATTAACCTCTCGGCTGCACATGGGGGGTATGAGACACCACACTCCTGTGCTGACGTATTTGAGCTGTTCCCATCACTAACATAGTTATTTTACCATAAATAGCATTAATACTTATCCATGGTAAGGTACAATTTACAAGTACAGTAGGTGATAATTTTCTGGATTACCTGGATTAGCTTGAGATCTTAAGGTAAAGGGTCCATGTACGGTGGCACGCTGGTATCCAGAGGTTGGTCAGCGGGGTTTTTTTCACAACCCTCTTCGGACGCACTCATATATGGTAGCTTTTGAAATGTTTCATAATTCTATTATTTTTACCAATTACTTTCCCTAAAGCTCGGGTCACACATACACGTTCTAACGTCCCGTCCGTCCCCGACCAAGACAATAACTTCTGTGTGTGTCCGTGTATATCCCGGCATAACACGTTTTCTGGCAGTTGCCCCGACCCACACGGTCCATTTTATGCATGCATAAAAAGGACGCCGCCTAGGCACGGCGAATTAAGAGGTCGGGGCCGGACGGGAGCTCAGGACGGGTATGTGTGAACCGAGCTTAACCTACAGTAAATTACCCAAACTTCATATTTGGATTCCAATAATCAGACAAAACATGCTTTACAGATTTAGATATATTACCTATTAGCTTTCATGGCTACACAGTACTGTATATGCAATATACAGTACAGTAAACTTCCGTTAATCCGAAGGGCAGCGGACCGGCTCTCGTTCGGATTAGTGGATTTTTCGGATTATCGGACTTTACCCCTATGAACCTGTGTATGACGAAAACATTGAGGCATTAGGCCACTCAAATGACACATAATGGAGCACACACATATCATATGTTCATGAATTCACTTTAAAAGTTTACCATTGTCATTGTAGCCTATCTACTTCAAAATTCAGATTAATGGTCAAAGGAATCTGCTGATATAAACGTCTTCTTCTTCTTCCGTCTACTAGCGAGTTTGTCTTGCTCTTGAAGATCAGATGTGGTTCGGGAAGTAATGCCTTAACAACGGCACTTCCCTGAGAGGTTCTTGTAATTTTCCTTTTGTGATTTTCCTTTTGTGACGTGCTCTGTTATATTATATTGTATTGAAAGCACCCTTGTCTTGTTGTCTTGAAAGCACCCTTGGGATGCTCCGATCACTGAACTATAAATAGTAGCGTATCGGAACATCCAAAGGTGCGTTTTCAAGCTCAAGACTAATACGTCCAAAGGTGCGTTTTCAAGCTCAAGACTGAATGCGCTTGCAGAAAATGCGGTGCAAGCCAGTAGCGCATCGGAGCGTCCCAAGGATGCGTTCAAGAGCAAAACAAACTCTCTAGCAGACGATGTGGAAGAAGAAGAAGACGAAGGTGTTTACGATTATATCAGTAGCTTCCTTTGACCATTAATCTGAATGTTTTGAAGTAGATAATAGGCTACAATGACAATGGTAAACTTTTAAAGTGAATTCATGAACATATGATATGTGTGTGCTCCATTATGTGTCATTTGAGTGGCCTAATGCCTCAAAAAGGGGACTTTGGGACTTCTTGAAAGGTGCGTTTTCAAGCTCAAGACTGAATGCGCTTGCAGAAAATGCGGTGCAAGCCAGTAGCGCATCGGAGCGTCCCAAGGATGCGTTCAAGAGCAAAACAAACTCTCTAGCCAGACAATGTGGAAGAAGAAGAAGACGAAGGTGTTTACGATTATATCAGTAGCTTCCTTTGACCATTAATCTGAATGTTTTGAAGTAGATAATAGGCTACAATGACAATGGTAAACTTTTAAAGTGAATTCATGAACATATGATATGTGTGTGCTCCATTATGTGTCATTTGAGTGGCCTAATGCCTCAAAAAGGGGACTTTGGGACTTCTTGAAATTCGGACCATCGGGTGAATTCGGATTTGGCCTCAAATTGAAAAATTCGGACTATTGGGAGATTCGAATCATCGGTCGTCGGATTAACGGACTTTTACTGTATATATATATATAATATATATATATATATATATATATATATATATATATATATATATACCGTATATATATATAATATATTATATATATATATATATACCTTACCTCTTGATACCTTTTGATGTGTTCGCCGCTCCTCTAGCGGCACCAAGGAGCGCGACGCCCCTCGTTATGGGTGGTGATTTGGTGCAGTAGACTGTTTGAAGCGACAGCTCGCTCCCTTGCGAGGATGGGCTCGTCTGGCACTTTTTGCAGTTCGACATCTAGGGCTCTCTTGAAGTTGTCTAACGAGATGTCCCTCATGTCTCTTACTCGCCGTGGGAGTTTGTTGAAGAGACGTGGGCCTCTGTGTGATAACCAGCCCTCTCGCAGAGAGCCCATAGCACCCCTGTTATTCATCCGGGGGATTTCGCATTCCCAGCCTCTCCTATCACTGAATTTCATGACTATCGGAGTATGTAGGTTTGGTACTAAACCCTCTGCGATTTTCCACGTGTATTATTAGGTAACGTTCTCTTCTACGTTCCAGTGAGTACAGATTCAGTGCTCTTAAACGCTCCCAATAGTGTAGATGTTTTATCGAACTTATATGCGAAGTGAAATTTCTTTGTACACTCTCTACGTAATTTATTTCACCTGTTTTGTATGGGGATGTTAATACGCTACAGTATTCAAGCCGCGGTAGCACTAGAGATTTGAAGAGCGTTATCATAGGCAATTCACCGCGTGTTTTAAAAGTACGCAGAATCCAACCCGTTAGACGTTTCGCAGCCGCCACTTTGACCTGGTTATGTACTTTGAAACCCATATTTTCAGACATTAATACCCCAAGGTCTTTCACACTGTCTTTCCGTTCTATTATGTGGTTAGATTCTGTTAAGTAATTTGTAATTTCTTTAACACCATTATTATCTCCGTACCGTATTAATTGGAATTTTTCCTCATTGAATTGCATGTTGTTTTCCCTGGTCCACTGGAACACTACATTCATGTCTTCCTGCAGTCGGCCCGTGTCCTCTTGTGTGTTTACTATCTTGCTTAATTTTGTGTCATCAGCAAAAGGCGACACCGTACTGTGTCTGGTGTTGGTATCTATGTCGCAAATTAGTATGAGGAACAGAAGGGGCGCTAGCACTGTTCCTTGGGGCACTGAGCTTTTGACATCCGAAGGCTCAGAAGTGACTTGGTTTACTGCTACTGATTGTTTTCGGTTTACGAGGAAATTGTATATCCACCGTCCGATTTTCCCAGTTATACCTTTTGCTTTCAGTTTGTGGGCTATTATACCATGGTCACATTTATCAAATGCCTTAGCAAAATCGGTGTAAATGACATCCACGTTTTTCTTTTCTTCTAGCGCTTTAAGAATTTTGTCATAGTGTTCCAAAAGTTGTGAGAGACATGATCTTCCCGCTCTGAACCCATGTTGACCGGTGTTGTGTAGTTCATTTGTCTCCATGAATGTTGAAATTTTGCTTCGCAGGACTCGCTCGAAAACTTTAATGATGTGAGAGGTTAGAGCTACCGGGCGGTAGTTTTTTGGTAGTGCTTTACTCCCTCCTTTATGCAGTGGGGCAATTATTGTGTTTTTCAAGCTATCTGGTATGTCACCAGTGTCTAGACTCCTTCTCCACATTATAGCCAGGGGTTTTGAGAGGTTTTCCTTAAATTTTTTCATTAGGATCGAGTTCCAAGAGTCCGGGCCTGGTGCCGAGTGGGATGGCATGTTGGAAATGGCCTCTTCTATGTCTTTTGGACCGAAATCAATATCCAGCATCTGAGGGGTTTCCGTGGGGGAGGTTTCCATGAAAAATATATTTTGGTCTCTGATGACTTTTGTTTCATCAGGCTCACTGAATGCCATTTAATACTGCCTGCTTAAGAGTTCGCTCATTTCCTTTTTGTCCCCTGTGAAAGAGCCGTCCCCTTTGCTCAGTGGGCCGATGTTTGATGTTGTTTTAGCCTTTTGTTTGGCGTATGAAAAGAAGTATTTGGAATTTTCCTTTATACCTGCAATAGCTTTCCTCTCCTCTTCCATATGTTGTAGTTCATATGATATTCTTAGCCTTTGTTCAATTTCCACAATTTCTCTATCTATTTCGACCTTTTGCCTATCCTGTAGATTTTGATGTGTGCGTCTTTGTGTGAGTAATTTTCTTCTCCTTTCCCGATCTTGTTTGCTTCTTCGTTTTGTTTGTCTTGCAGGTATATGGTGGCTACAGATTTGGGTCATGGTTTCTGTTATTAAGACTAGACATTCTGCTGGTGTCAGGTTATCCATTAAATCTTCCCAGTCTATTTCCTCCATTTCTTGATTTACCTCTTCCCACCTAATGTTTTTGTTATTGAAGTTAAATTTACTGAAGGGGCCGGTTTTTGTTCTCGATTCTGAGGTTGTCTGTACACTTTCTAAGGTTGTTTTGATCTCAATTAATTTATGATCTGAGTATGTTGTGTCCGATATGTTAATGCTGTGTACTAGAGAGTCGTTGTTAGTGAAGACCAGGTCTAAGATATTGTTTTCCCGTGTGGGTTCAGCAATATGTTGGGTAAGACTAAAAAAATCACAAAGTTCAAAAAGCTCTCTCGTATTAGTATTTGCTTCTCCGGTGTTATTTGCCACTAACTGGTTTTCTAGTTGTCTCCATTTAATGTTTGGTAGGTTAAAGTCTCCTAGCCATATAATATTTGGTGTTGGGTTCCCCAGGGTTTCCACTTCTGATTTTATTTTGTTGAGCTGGGTTTTGAATTCTTCTCGGGATGAGTCTGGAGGCCTGTATGTAACAATAACTGCTAAATTTAGGGATTCTATTTTAACTCCAAGTATTTCCACCACTTCATTACTGTTATTTAGGAATTCAGTACATATCAGTGAGTCATGTATGTACAAGGCTACACCTCCATGTGATCTATGCGTTCTGTCCGCCCTATGTAGGTTGTAACCAGGAATCCATACCTCACTATCTTCCTGATCTTTAATGTGAGTTTCTGTGAGAGCCGCAAATATAGCGTTTCCTTCTTCTAGCAGGCCCCTAATAAATGGTACTTTGTTCGTGGTTCTATTTTTTAGGCCTTGGATATTTGCAAACAAGATTGGGGAGGGATTGTTTGGAGTACTATGTGTACCTAATAGTCTTCGGGATGTATTGGCCACTCTTGGGAGGCCAGGAGGTGCTCGAGGTGTTCTATGTGCTCTTCCATCTCCCTCAGTCTCTTCATCTTCATCTGCCCTTTCCCTCCTTGCTTTTTTCCTCTGTCTCGTCCTCGCATAGCTAGAGAGTTTTTTGGGCTACCATTCGTGTTAGGTCTAGCATATCTCCAAGTCCCTCTAATATGAAAAGCTGGGCATTTCATATTGTAGCAGGTCTTGTTCTTAAGTGATGTCTTGCAAAGGGATGGGTGGTGGTATTTGCAGGTTTCACCAAATCTACATTTTCCATGACTGGTTATGTTGTTGCAAATTTTGGGATGAGCAAATCTACATGAATACCCATTATATTCGCCCTTTTGACCAAAGTAGCACCTTCTTTCCAGATAATATCTGCACACTGGTGTAGACAACCCCAGTAGGTGGGGCTGGGGCTGCAAGGGGTTATGTGGTGAGCTAAGTGTGGTTGTGGGTGATAGTAGGCTTGGTGTATGGGTGGGTGAGGCCTGCAGGGGGGTGGAGTTACGGGTCGGTTGTAGGTGGGCAGGTGGCAGTGGTGAGGGGGGAGACGATGTGGAAGGGGAGCCTGATATGGGGGCTTGTTGCATCCTACGTTCATCCTGTAATTGTATTTGATCAACAGCAGTAGGGTGGCCAATGGCCATAGATGGGATTAATGTGGGTGTTTTCTGGGTCTGGGGAGGTGTGGGGAGATGTGCGGCAGGGTTTGTGTATATGTAGGATGCGAAAGGTTGTTGTTCGGCAGGCGATGTGTGTTGATGTGCAGGAGGCAATGTGGGCATTATCATGGGAAGGTGTGCGTGTGTGGGTTGTGATATTTGTATGGGCCCTGAGGCCCCAATAGTTCCCCATTTTCTGTGAAAGGTAGCTATGTCTTGGCAATATTTCAGTCTATCTTGTACTTCTGTATTTTCTACAGTCTGTATGACTTGCCATGTGATATCGAAACAACTATCGCAGAAATGGAGGTTCTTCCCTCTTGTATTGTACGCCTCATTTATTGGTGTCAATCCTATGCAAATCCAGTGGTATGGTTGCTTGCATATCCGACATGCGGTACCTTCATGCATGTGTATATTCATCTTACAACTCGTACAGTTGTCTATGGTAAACATTTTTGTTTTTGTTTTTTGTTTTTGTTTTTCCACCCGCCCTTACATGGGGGAGAGAGAGAGAGAGAGGGGGGGGGCTTGGAGGACACGGAGGTGTTTGTTACGCGGTTTGTGGGAAGTGTAGGGGGGGGGGGGTGCCACTCGTTTACCCTCGTTATGTTTAAACTTTAAGTAACTTTAAGTAACACTTTCAATAATTATCTTATGAAACAGTATTCTCACTGGCACTCTAGGAAAATAACGAACTTTCCAGGCTACCTACAGTATATATAGTATCTATTTTAATTTTCATATTTTACCTATCAACTTGATTCAACACTGCTCAGGTTCGAATTTTCACCACATTTGAGAGAGAGAGAGGGGGGGGGGGGCTTGGAGGACAAGGAGGTGTTTGTTACGCGGTTTGTGGGGAGTGGGGGGGTGGGGGGGGGAGTGCCACTCGTTTACACTCGTTATGTTTAAACTTTAAGTAACTTTAAGTAACACTTTCAATAATTATCTTATGAAACAGAATTCTCACTGCACTAACCACTTTTCCCGTTTTGGTCGTCTGTTTAACGGAATATACGGCACTCTAGGAAAATAACGAACTTTCCAGGCTACCTATACCTGTATAATATAGTATCTATTTTAATTTTCATATTTTACCTATCATATATATAGTCCACATATTATACCACACACACACACACACATTTTCATTTACAACACATACACAAACACATCTTTATATTCACAATCACAGAAACATTTTGTACTTTCATTCACAAACCCATACGTAAATACCTGTATTTCCATCCACACCGTTACCATTCATTTGTACACACACACACTGAAGAATCTCAATTTCCCAAGCTTGGAGAAGACATGTGAGGGGTATAACAACGATTTAAAAAGACTTTTTTTGTGAGGTAACCTGGTTGGATCAAAGGGCACGTGTTTAACCCTTAAAGAGCGGCGCGCAACATAAGTAGAGTTGAAAAAACTGGCAAAAAACGGGTGAAAAAAGGGTGGAAATAGAGTGAAAATGGGTGGGATAGTAATGATCCATACGTCCGACATCTGTGGCCTCCCGGCCCACACTAACTCCAGTTCCCCCACCGCACGGGAGGATGACAGTGTAACCAATAGTTCGCTAAAAGTGAGCAATGTAGCAAAATCAGCTAAACTTCCATCTTCGAGGTAACACTGTCAGTGCTCCACGAGTGCTACGTAGCTGTATGTGGCGTCATTGTGTAGCGATTTCCACCTAGTTTTCGGCGCAATACAGTTCCTTTCATACTGATGGTTGATATAGCAGTCAGAATGGCCTGAAAAGGCCCAAAACGGCCACAGAGCACCCGCTAGACAAGGGTTAAACTAAGAAAAAATAGATGAAAATACGATATGAACAAATTTAGCTATAAAATCAAGCTTTGTATACGTGGAACACTTGTGGTGGTGTCCCGTAGCCTACCCAGTGTGGCTGGGCTGCGTGACACCCCTGGTGGTGTCCCGTAGCCACTTCGTTTCAATAAAGTCAATAGAATAATCTTCAAACATTAAATAATAAAATAATTTCCATGTCAGTATGATTAAAAACCATGACTCTGAAGTGTACCATAGTGCTGCTTTACACACACCTGGCTGAGAGGACTCGAAAACCCTGCAAAAATGTACTGCACTGAAACTAATCAAACTGTAGAGAGTGAGACCATCAATTTCTAAAGATTACTGGTGCTTCGATTATTCGAGCAATAACAAGGAGAGTCTCTAAAAAAAATAAATAAAGGCGACCCACTGTTTTCCGAAGAGCCACAGCATTAATTAGTTCTCCGTTGTGGGCCGTAGCGAGGGGGCCGTGACGGGTGTGGACCACGAAAGGTTGAGTGTTGGTGAGATCTCGACCGCCCGCTGTAGAGTACCGGGAATGTCCTATACCAACTTTACCTGCAATAAACAATATATTTTTTTATTAATTCAGTTTGTTGGAGGGCTACGGAATGCTATTTTTGATCAGCAAAGAAAATCTAGGATATGCCATGCAAGGTGGAAATACCGGTATATGCCCTCATCTGATGTGCCTTAAAACCCTATAAGATGCAAGGAATATCATACCTGATCATGCATAAAAAATCAGTCAATTGCCATGTGGGAATGCTATTGCTGCATTCAACTTTGGTTATAATTCCAAATAAATAAATAATGGGTAGGTGACGAGCAGGGCAGATTTAGGAAGGGAAGAGGATGTGTAGATCAGATTTTAAACCTGAAATGTGTTGTGGAGAACTATCTGGAGAAGCGACAAAGGTTACATGCTGCCTTTATAGACTTGGAGAAGGCCTGTGACATGGAAAGAGTGCATGGCTAGTAAAGGGTTAAGAGTTGATATATATAAAACAAAGGTTTTACACAGTGGATTAGGGCTAGGAAAGGTAGAAAAAGGTGGGGCATACCCATACGCAATATGCAGAAAAGGGGTGGGCGCGAACTCAAAACAGTGTAGCGTCTGCCGCAGCTGGGTACATCACGGGAAGAAGCACTGCACTAGAATAAAGGACCTCTACCAAGGAAGAAGTCCCAAATTGAGAAATTTGTATGCATAGTATGCAAAGGTGAGCTTGTATTCCATGACCGGCTCTAGAGTGTTAACTTTGGCAATGAGGCACTAGAGATGGTGGACAAGCTTTGCTACTTGGGAGATACCATCTCTGCCGGTGGTGGGGCCAAGGCCGCCACTATTGCTAGAATAAGATGCGGCTGGGGAAAGTTTAGAGAACTTTTGCCACTACTCACCATGAGAAGACTTCCTCTCCCCTTGAAGGGAAAGGTGTACTCATGCGTTAGAAGCGCAATGACATGAAACCGTGAAACCGTGGTACCAGTATACGATTTTACCGAAATGGGAACTTAAACTCGAACAGGTAAAATAAATATAAAACAAATAAAATAAAACAGAGAAGCATAATAAGTTAACTATTTAACAAATCGCATATCGCGGGATATTAGTAGTGACGTTATTGAGGAAGAAACTCATGCAACCATCAATAGTGTAAATTCGGACCGGGGATAAGAGAGACAGGAAGTGGTTAGGGCAGTGATGATTCTGTTTCATAAGTTTATCGAAAGTGTTACTTAAAGTTTAAACCAAAGCCAGTGTTAATGATTGGAAGCTTGAACAAGTCCTAACCACAAAACAGTGACCCCCCCCCCCTCTCTCTCTCTAGCCCCTTTCCCTCCCCTGTGACGTTACATACAAGAAAGTCGAGTAAAATATTCTTATAGATATGAATACCAAGGACGTTTGCAGTATCTGTAGGGACAGAGTGAGAGACAAACGTGGCACAAAATGCCAAATATGCAAAGACAAGTTTCATTGGTGCTGCATAGGACTTTCACCACCGATAAACATGGCTTATAATAATAAGGGGAAGAACTTCCATTTTTGCAACAGCTGTGCCGAGTTCACAATGCAAATCATCCAGACTGTGGAAAAAACAGAGGTACAAGATAGACCTAAATATAGCCAAGAGGCGGTGATATTCCAACAAAATTGGGGAAACACACCAAAACAACCAACAACACCTCCCTCTGAACAAACACCACACACAACTCTTCCCACACAAAAACTCTCATCAGCCCCCCCCCCCTCTACCACCTCGAAACACCGAGACGTTACCAAATACCACACCGCCGCCGCCTCCCCAAATGACCCGCCCCCCTCCACACCTCTGCCATCTGCCTACTTACGCCCGGCAGATCATGACACCCAGCCCCCCTCTACACCACCTCATAACACCACACCATCCCTAAACCACACCACTATTTCCCCCAACTACCAGACCTCCCCCTCCCAGACCCAGCATAGCTCACCACCTGCCCACCTACAACCAACACGTAACTCCACCCCCTGCAGGCCTCACCCACCCATACACCAAGCCCACTATCAACCACAACCACACTTAGCTCACCACATAACCCCTCGCAGCCCCAGCCACACCTACTGGGGTTGTCTACACCAGTGTGCAGATATTATCTGGAAAGAAGGTGCTACTTTGGTCAAAAGGGCCAATATAATGGGAAGTCATGTAGATTTGCTCATCCCAAAATTTGCAACAACATAACCAGTCATGGAAAATGTAGATTTGGTGAAACCTGCAAATACCACCACCCATCCCTTTGCAAGACATCACTTGAGAACAAGACCTGCTACAATATGAAATGCCCAGCTTTTCATATTAAAGGGACTTGGAGATATGCTAGACCTAACACGAATGGTAGCCCAAAAAACTCTCTAGCTATGCGAGGACGAGACAGAGGAAAAAGACAAGGAGGGAAAGGGCAGACGAAGATGAAGAGACTGAGGGAGATGGAAGAGCACATAAACACCTCGAGCACTTCCTGGCCTCCCAAGAGTGGCAAATACATCCCGAAGACTATTAGGTACACACAGTACTCCAAACAATCTCTCCCCAATCTTGTTTGCAAATATCCAAGGCCTAAAAAATAGAACCACGAACAAAGTACCATTTATTAGGGGCCTGGTAGAAGAAGGAAACGCTATATTTACGGCTCTCACAGAAACTCACATTAAAGATCAGGAAGATAGTGAGGTATGGATTCCTGGTTACAACCTACATAGGGCGGACAGAACGCATAGATCACATGGAGGTGTAGCCTAGTACATCCATGACTCACTGATATGTACTGAATTCCTAAATAACAGTAATGAAGTGGTGGAAATACTTGGAGTTAAAATAGAATCCCTAAATTTAGCAGTTATTGTTACATACAGGCCTCCAGACTCATCCCGAGAAGAATTCAAAACCCAGCTCAACAAAATAAAATCAGAAGTGGAAACCCTGGGGAACCCAACACCAAATATTATATGGCTAGGAGACTTTAACCTACCAAACATTAAATGGAGACAACTAGAAAACCAGTTAGTGGCAAACAACATCGGAGAAGCAAATACGAGAGAGCTTTTTGAACTTTGCGATTTTTTTAGTCTTACCCAACATATTGCTGAACCCACACGGGAAAACAATATCTTAGACCTGGTCTTCACTAACAACGACTCTCTAGTACACAGCATTAACATATCGGACACAACATACTCAGATCATAAATTAATTGAGATCAAAACAACCTTAGAAAGTGTACAGACAACCTCAGAATCGAGAACAAAAACCGGCCCCTTCAGTAAATTTAACTTCAATAACAAAAACATTAGGTAGGTAAATCAAGAAATGGAGGAAATAGACTGGGAAGATTTAATGAATAACCTGACACCAGCAGAATGTCTAGTCTTAATAACAGAAACCATGACCCAAATCTGTAGCCACCATATACCTGCAAGTTAAACAAAACGAAGAAGCAAACAAGATCGGGAAAGGAGGAGGCTGTACAGAAGAAGAAAATTACTCACACAAAGCCGCACACATCAAAATCTACAGGATAGGCAAAAGGCCGAAATAGATAGAGAAATTGTGGAAATTGAACAAAGGCTAAGAATATCATATGAACTAGAGGAGAGGAAAGCTATTGCAGGTATAAAGAAAAATTCCAAATACTTCTTTTCATACGCCAAACAAAAGGCTAAAACAACATCAAACATTGGCCCACTGAGCAAAGGGGATGGCTCTTTCACAGGGGACAAAAAGTAAATGAGCGAACTCTTAAGCAGGCAGTATGAAATGGCATTCAGTGAGCCTGATGAAACAAAAGTCATCAGAGACCAAAATATATTTTTCATGGAAACCTCCCCCATGGAAACCCCTCAGATGCTGGATATTGATTTCGGTCCAAAAGACATAGAAGAGGCCATTTCCAACATGCCATCCCACTCGGCACCAGGCCCGGACTCATGGAATTCGATCCTAATGAAGAAATGTAAGGAAAACCTCTCAAAACCCCTGGCTATAATGTGGAGAAGGAGTCTAGACACGGGTGACATACCAGATAGCTTGAAAAACACAATAATTGCCCCACTGCATAAAGGAGGGAGTAAAGCACTACCAAAAAACTACCGCCCGGTAGCTCTAACCTCTAACATCATTAAAGTTTTTGAACGAGTCCTGCGAAGAAAAATTTCAACATTCATGGAGACAAATGAACTACACAACACCGGTCAACATGGGTTCAGAGCGGGAAGATCATGTCTCTCACAACTTTTGGAACACTATGACAAAATTCTTAAAGCGCTAGAAGAAAAGAAAAACGTGGATGTCATTTACACCGATTTTGCTAAGGCATTTGATAAATGTGACCATGGTATAATAGCCCACAAACTGAAAGCAAAAGGTATAACTGGGAAAATCGGACGGTGGATATACAATTTCCTCGTAAACCGAAAACAATCAGTAGCAGTAAACCAAGTCACATCTGAGCCTTCGGATGTCAAAAGCTCAGTGCCCCAAGGAACAGTGCTAGCGCCCCTTCTGTTCCTCATACTAATTTGCGACATAGATACCAATACCAGACACAGTACGGTGTCGTCTTTTGCTGATGACACAAAAATAAGCAAGATAGTAAACACACAAGAAGACACGGGCCGACTGCAGGAAGACATGAATGTAGTGTTCCAGTGGACCAGGGAAAACAACATGCAATTCAATGAGGAAAAATTCCAATTAATACGGTACGGAGAATAATGGTGTTAAAGAAATTACAAATTACTTAACAGAATCTAACCACATAATAGAACGGAAAGACAGTGTGAAAGACCTTGGGGTATTAATGTCTGAAAATATGGGTTTCAAAGTACATAACCAGGTCAAAGTGGCGGCTGCGAAACGTCTAACGGGTTGGATTCTGCGTACTTTTAAAACACGCGGTGAAGTACCTATGATAACGCTCTTCAAATCTCTAGTGCTACCGCGGCTTGAATATTGTAGCGTATTAACATCCCCATACAAAGCAGGTGAAATAAATGACGTAGAGAGTGTACAAAGAAATTTCACTTCGCATATAAGTTCGATAAAACAGCTACACTATTGGGAGCGTTTAAGAGCACTGAATCTGTACTCACTGGAACGTAGAAGAGAACGTTACCTAATAATATACACATGGAAAATTGCAGAGGGTTTAGTACCAAACCTACATACTCCGATAGTCATGAAATTCAGTGATAGGAGAGGCTGGGAATGCGAAATCCCCCGGATGAATAACAGGGGTGCTATGGGCTCTCTGTGAGAGGGCTGGTTATCACAAATAGGCCCACGTCTCTTCAACAAACTCCCACGGCGAGTAAGAGACATGAGGGACGTCTCGTTAGACAGCTTCAAGAGAGCCCTGGATGTCGAACTGCAAAAGGTGCCAGACGAGCCCATCCTCGCAAGGGAGTGAGCTGTCGCTTCAAACAGTCTACTGCACCAAATCACCACCCAAAACGAGGGGCGTTGCGCTCCTTGGTGCCGCTAGAAGAGTGGCGAACACATCAAAAGGTATCAAAAGGTAAAGGTAACATATGCTTCAGAAACGTGGCCTGTCAAATCGGATGATACCAACAGTGGAACGCAATGAGATGAGAATGGTGAGATGGATGTGTGGTGCCAAACGGCAAGATAGGATATTTAGTGTAGAGCTAAGGAGAAGGTCAAGTATCAAGAGTATCAGTGATGAAATGCATACTAGCAGGCTTGGATGGTTTGGATATGTGGAGAGGATGGATGAACAAAGCTGGGTGAAAAGATGGAAGTCTATGAATGTAGAGGGAGCTTCACCAAGGGGCGGACCAAAAAAGATGTGGGAACGGACTTTGCAGTCTGATCTTAAATCAAAGAATCTGACAAGTGAGGCAGCTCTTAACAGGGCTGCCTGGAGCGCCGTCATTAGGACTTGAGATCGGAACCGCGCTTCGTGTGGAGCACTCGGTCTTTAAATTTGTGTATGTACTGTAGGCCTACAGTATATGTAGAGTTGATAGAGAAGGTATGTGGAAAGTACTGAGAATATATGGAGTAGATGGCAAATTGCTAAAGCAGTGAAGAGCATGTATGAGGGTGCAAAGGCGTCGGTGCGTGTGGAGAATGAACGGAGCGAGTTCTTTGATCTGAATGTTGGGTTAAAGCAAGGGTGTACAGTATAATGTCCCCATGGTTGTTCAATATATACGGTGTATAAGGATGGAGTCATGAAAGAAATACAAGGAAGAGCAGTGGATGTTGGTGTACCCCTGATAGGGGAAGGAAATGAGTGGAAGTTGCCTTTACTACTGTTTATCGATGATACAGTTCTGATGAGTGATGTGAATGGAAGTTGCAGGGTCTGGAAAATATGTTTGGAGCAGTGTGTGAAAAACGGAATCTGAAGGTAAATGCGGAGAATAGCAAGGTTATGTTATTTGAAAGGGGTGCAGCCAGAGTGCGAGGTGAGGTTGAACGGTCAGGCTATGGAGAATGTCAGCCCATTTATGTATTTGGGCAGTGCGTTGAGTAAAGATCGGAGTATGGATGAAGAAGTACGGGAGAGGGTGCAACAGGGGAAGAGGGTTGTAGGAACACTAAAAGTAGTAACAAGATATAGGGTGGTCAGCATGATAGTAAAGAAGTCCTTGCATGACAGTGTGATAATCCCAACATTGACTTACGGGAGCGAAGCATGGACGTTAGCGGAGAGACTCAGACCAAGAGTAAGAGGGGTGGAAAAGAGTTACAGTACCGTAAAATGGGGTAACTTCGGATTTTTTTTAACAATTTCTCCTGAGTGTAAACACATCATAGAAATTTAACTTGGTCAAGTGATGTATGGTGATAGTGCGCCGTAATCCAGGAAGCCTCCTAAAATTATCCCCCATAATAAGAGAGCTATCCTTATCCTAAATGATGTCCGAAGTTTCCTTGAAAAGTTGAAAACTTCGGACATACGGTGATTTCTTATGGAAAATGATTGCCAAGAAAGCTGGAATAACTCCGGACAAACGGAGGAGAACTTCGGACGTACGTTCGTGGCCTTATTTCATTCATTTTTCGGCTCCTACTATTTTATATGAATATTTTATTATTGCTGCTTATTCCTGTCCGATGTTTTAGTGGAAAATGCACAGTCAATACTTTTAGGCCTGTATAATCAGTATAGGAGGGGGTTATATACGATGGTTAACATATATTCTGTTTGGATCTGTTCTCGTTAGGCATTGAGCTCACTCTTAGAAAATATTGAGCAGGAAAAATAACCAGTGCTGTCTAATCAATAACTAAAAAATTAACTAGGCCTCGTTAAAATATATAGGTATGTATACTATATCACTGCATATACACTTTTATGAATTTGAGCATTTTTATAAGTATAACGTATTTGTTGGTGTTTCTTTCAGCAGATAAAAACAATTTTGGACAAGCTATATGCCTCTCCTAATTTATATATACCGTACTATATATCCAGAATTATCCGAAATACATAAATCGGTTAGCATATTATCATATTTTTATGGGTTTTTGGACTCAGAGAATGATTATTTTATCTTTTACCACCATGTTAATGATGGACAAGTATTATGAATGATTTTCATAGGGCAAATAATAACAAACGATTGTTTTGTTCCATGTCCGAAGTTAACATGTTTTTTTTTAAAAACACAATCGGTTAAATGATAGCGTTCTAGCTAGAGCGTTATACAAGTGTAACAAATTTCCTTTGGTGGATGTTGTCTCTGGTAATGTTACTACAAAATGATATCAGTCACAACATCATTCATACAAACAAATTTCTTCAGGGTGATAGAAGTTTGGCAGGGTAGCGAAATATTTACATATTTTCGTCATATATATAATATTTTTTTAGTGTAAATGTACTCATGTCAGTTCCCTAGGACTTTTACATGCTCTTCCTTTGCCATTTCTCTAAACGGACCCCAAAAAAAAAAAAAAAAAAAAAAAAAAAACGTTTCCATTATATAATGACAATGTCTAATTACTTATTATCGCCGATGTCCGAAGTTATCACCGCAGTACGAAGTTACCCCACTTTACGGTACTTGAGAAGTGCGTGCGGAGCTACATGGAGGGACAGACAGACGAATGAGGAGGTACGGGAAAGGTGTGGTGTGGATGTTGATGTGCTGGAAATTGTGAAAAGGCACCTGAGATGGTTCAGCCATATGGAACGTATGGGAAGCGAGAGAATGACAGAGTATACGAGAGTGAGGTGGAACGACAGAGAGGGAGATATAGACCAAGTGAGAGGTGAAAGGATGGATTTAAGAAGTACAGGCGTGAAAGCGGTGCTGGTTGGGAGGAGGGACGTCGGCTGACTGGGGACAGAGGTGCATGGGGACGTATCGTCCGTGGCCACCCCTTCGGGGATCACGGCGTCCGGCGTCCGGCAAGAGATAGATGGATGTAATATATATTGAAGAGTGCAGAACCAGAGGGAGCAAAGCGACAATTTAAAAAAAATATAATTATTTATCTAACAGTTGAACTGTACAGTATTTTTTTTTTTAAGCTGGAAATAATAATAATAATAAAAACTATTTGTCTACAGCCTACTGGGCAAAACCCCTCATAAGGCTGGGTTTAAGCTGGAAAGAAATTGACTCATCCCCATATATGATTACTCAGCTATTACAATGTTTTTACAGCCAAATATGGTGTTACTTGTGGCAACTTGGCAAAAATATGATGCAGAGACATAGCAATGTCTTATGTTTCCATTAACCCACTGAGCCCCAGCGACGCACTGTTTGCTTCCAAAATGTTTGTAACGCTAAACCCCAGCGTCACATAAGGTGCGTCCTGGTTAATTACTCCGGTCCTATGGCACCTAGAGGGCTCAGATTTCTATGGGAACTGTGTAAGTATCCCACGCAACAATGCCGATGGTTGAAAACTCTCAAAGTCCAACCGCGTGCGCGTGAGCGCGCAAAAACCTGTTTTTGCCTACCCATTTCCCCTCTTGTAATTCCGACTTTCGGGTGCACCGTAGGACCCCTTAATGACCTAGGGGATCGTTTTTTTGTGGGTTTTCCTTCATTCCTAACCCATTCCTGGTGTTTTCTGGGAAAAAAAACTTTTTTCACAACCTGCCGGTCCTGGGTGGTACATTTATTATGGTGGTACATTTATTATTAACCCTTCCTACCCGGTCTGCCTTAGGTAAGGACAGCACGAAAGAAGGGCCGCTACCCGGTATGCCTTATCTAAGGCATGAGCTCAATAGCCTAATTAAGCTTGGTCTGAACACCGTGCGTACGACGTATACAAACCCAAGCGTTGCGTCACCGCACCTCCGAAAACAAGAAGAAGACTCTTCAATGTTATTGTTCTGACGTCAGACGAAATTAGTGTCTGAAAAGCCCCCATATTGGCAACATCTCTGCAATATTGGCTCCACTGAAATCGTCATCACAACTGAACCAGTTGACTTACAGAGCTCTACTTAACGCCAAAATACAGATTGAAAACCGCACTACGATTATAGATGAGTGGGAAAGTTCTAGCAGTGAAAATAAACATAAATACGGTAGCCTAGGCCTAGACGTTTTTCAGCCATTTCGCCCGGGTAGGGGCGACCGTCATTGGGTAAGACAGCCCGGGTAGGAAGGGTTAACTAGCTGGGGCTCAGTGGGTTAAGTAAGGTACCGGTATTGAAAAAGGAGTAAACTTTCCCCAAGGTTAAACAAAATTTAGTATAGAGAGACACAGAATCACTGGACAAAGATACAAAATGCTATTCCCCAAACAAAAAATGTTGTCCATGATAATTATTTAATAATGTACGTTCCTTTTAAATAGAAAACTATTTAGGACTTGTTGGCACTTATTTCTTTCAGGTTCTGCACTCCTTAACTAAAGTACTGTACACTAATACTACAACTTAGCGAAACTGCTTACCTTTAAGCTTGGCTAGTTTGTCATCAGTGAAGATAGAAGCAACCAAGCCAGCACCCTTCTGGCAGTTGAAGTATTTGGAGTCATGCCCCTCACTGGTCACTATCCCGGCACTCTCCTGACCTCTACTCTGACAACAAGTATAACTTTTATTAGGTATAACATATATAGCGGCTCGCTTGGTGTAGTGACTAGCGTCTCGGACTTCCACCCAGAAGGCCCGGGTTCGCGCCCACGCTCGGCGCATTAAAGATTTTTCACAAGCACTGAGTCGTTACCATCCCTCATGAGCAAAGGGATGGGGTAGTAGTACAGGACCCCAATGGAAATACGCCTAATCGGCCATATTGAGCTATCCTTAGCTAGCTTAGCATGCGCTAGCTTTAAGAACTATTATCATTATTATTATATAACAAGTCTACTTAAGCAAAGAGACTATAAATCAAATTATTATTCATACGGAACCAATGAACACCATATGCACAACAAATCTACTTAAGCAAAGGGACTGTAACTGTAAATAAAATAATTATTCATACTAATGAACATGTGCAAATAAATTCATGAAAACTGATAGAAATTGCTACAACTGTATTTGCCAAGGGGGAAAAAGGAGGTATAAGATTGAAAAGAGAAGAGGATGAAGGTAAGAAGACAATGAGGGGTAGAGAGGGGAGAGGAGATGGGCAAGAGCTAAAAATGGGAAAATTTGTTTTTAAGCCTGCAGTGAATGCGAGAAGGAATGAAGGAAAATTAACGTCAAATTGCATTGTTTTGATAATTGTAACACTTTCATGATACTGTACAGTATAATACAATCAGTGCAGCATAACTTTAACTTAAACCTCGCAATCAGATGATGCCAGTTTGTAATATATTACTAATTGTAGAGTATTATATTCAATAAAAAAAGGAAGGGAAGGGTTAACTGAGATATATTACCCTCCAGGGGTAATACAGCATGTCATATAAAGCTACTATAGGTAGCGCCAACAAACTTGAAAATAATCTGGACCCTTTAACTTATAACTCTAAATGAATGAAAGCAATCAGGCTGACATTTCTATAATTTGGGAAGAGTCCACCAGGAAATAGGTGTTGAAATGTACAGCCAGTTTGCTCAAGGTCCTTTTGAGTTACGAAGAGGTCAGGGATCGAGATAATTGTCAAGTTCGTTGGCGCTACCTATACCTGTACATAGGAGGGAGGGCGTTATACTTGTGGACCAACAAGCATTACCGGTACTATATAATGAAGCCTTGCTATTGGCGGTGCCTGGTATGGCACTGCCGACGCTGGTGAGGAACGGATAGATGCCACAGGGGACTCTACTAGTCTTACCTGGGCCAGTGTTCACATGGTGGGGCAACATTGTGGCAGGACTTCATTGTTCTAGAGTCCATTATTGCGTAATGGTGACTCACTGGTAATGAAGGAAGGAATTCTGAGGGAGATGTCAAGTCAAGTCATTAGAGTTGCCAATTTGGATACAAATAAAAAAAGATGCGAGATCAGACTGTACGGTCTATCTTGAAATTTAACCTGACAAGTGAGGCAGCTCTGAACAGCGCTGCCTGGAGCGCCGCCATTACGACGAGAGACCGGAACCGCACTTCATGTGGAGCACTCGGTCATTAAATTGATGTACCGTACTGTATGTACAGTACAGTAGGTATGTGGAAAGTACCTAGAATATACGGAGTAGATGGCAAGTTGCTGAAAGCAGTGAAGAGCATGTATGAGGGTGTAAAGGCGGCAGTACGTGTGGAGAATGAGCAGAGCGAGTTCTTTGATCTGAATATTGGGTTGAAACAGGGGTGTGTTATGTCCATGTGGTTGTTTACTGTATATATGGATGGAGTCATGAAAGAAATACAAGGAAGTGCAGTGGATGTTGATGTATCGCTGATAAGAGAGGGAAACGAGTGGAAGCTACCTGTACTGCTGTTTGCTGACGATACAGTTCTGATGAGCGATAATGAATGGGAGTTGCAGGGTCTGGTAAATATGTTTGGAACAGTGTGCGAAAAACGGAATCTGAAGGTATATGCGGGGAAGAGCAAGGTTATGGTCTTCGAAAGGGGTGAAGCCACAGAGTTTGAGGTGAAGTTAAACGGTCAGGCTATGGAGATTGTCAGCTCATTTAAGTATCTGGGCAGTGTGCTGAGTAACGATGGGAGTATGGATGAAGATGTGCGGGAGAGGGTGCAACAGGGGAAGAGGGTTGTAGGAACGCTGAAAGCAGTACCGGTAACAAGAAATAGGGTGGTCAGCATGGAAGTGAAGAAGTCCTTGCATGACAGTGTGGTAATCCCGACACTGACTTACGGAAGTAAAGCATGGACGTTGGTGGAGAAACTCAGACCAAGAGTGAGAGGGGTGGAAATGAGTTACCGGTACTTGAGAAGCGCGTGCAGAGTTACATGGAGGGATAGACAGACGAATAAGGAAGTAAGAAGGAGGTGTGGTGTGGAGGTAGATGTGCTGGAAAGTATGAAAAGGAACACCTTGAGATGGTTCGGCCATTATGGAACGTATGGGAAGCGAAAATTTACTTAGAGGGTCTACGAGAGCGAGGTGGAAGGACAGAGAGGGAGAGGTAATCCGAAAGAGAGGTGGAAGAATGGAGTGAAGAAGTATATGGATGAAGGCGGTGCTAGTTGGGAGGGGCGTCGACTGACTGGGGGACAGAGGTGCATGGGGGAGATTCGTTCGTGGCCACCCCTTCGGGGATCACGGCGTCAGGCAATAGATAGATATATGTACAGTATGTAGGCTATAATAAACAGCGGTCCTTCCCAAGCCGAATAAAATCGGCTCAGGTAGAATATAATTAAAGTGGCATCATTTGACTGAAACGGATAATGATTTTAAAGAGAAGAGACTAGTTTAGGACTGGTTTTGAAATAGTCTCTCGTATACCTGTCTGACGGGACTGGGAGTTTTATGGTTCCCGGTGGGAAAAGTGAATGGTGTAACTCGCCCTCTGACACGCCATGCACTCCCTCGATTGACAGGGCTGGGGCATGCCCTTGTTACAGGGACTTTACTTGACATAGGCCTATGCCACGAATCAATAGATCTGATTGTCCAAACTCTTGACATCTACCAATGGGATGGCCTGGGATCGAACTGACGACCCTTCGATCAGCAGCCAGATGCACTACTGACCATGCCACAGCCCTTTAAGCTTGGTTATGATTCCCTAAACATTACCTATGCTGCAGTGCCACAAGGCCAAGGTAGATGTTGTGCGCCACACTGATAGACTCTGGTATAACGTCCCGAGCCAGCACACAGCCAAACACAGCACATGCCTCCTGTAGCGATCTCCACTCATCATCTTCAACCTCTCCTTCGTTGACTCTACTTTCATCTGCAATATATACAAACAAATAAGAACATAACAAATCTAAGTACGAGAAATAAACATAATTTAAGTCTATGGCAAACAAACATCCGAACACAGTACCGGTACACACCTCCTGTAGCGTCTAGCCGCTCTAGTCTCTAACGATCTCCATTTATTACTCTCAAACTCTTCTCCCTTGACTCTACGCTCATCTGCAATACATATATAATTGGGCCTTGTAAGTGGGGTTGAGTGTGACAGGGATCTGCCTTGTATGGGCCGATCGGCTTTTTGCAGACTCCAATTTTCTTATGTTCTTATATAGGCTATATATAATTTAAAATATAAAAAATTACACTAAACACACAAGTCCAAACTCGCAAAAGCCATTTTTTTGTTCAAGTGATGGTTGGTTTACTTCCCTGAGGTTCTTCACGAATCGCGAAGCCCAAACTGTTCCACTCCTATATATACGGTACTGTAGGCCCTATAGCCTAGATCTGCAACAAAAATGTAGGGAGTATTGGGGCGAGACCCCTCTAGATCCAGAGTACCGTAACGGACTGTCCAAAGCAAATGTCGCAAATGTTGGTCACAGCATTCCCAACTTCCCAAGTGTCTCAAGTATCCGTATAGCCTACCTGTACTAGGGTGCGGACCCTCTGTGATTATTGTCATGTGACGCAGGAGGCTGCGGCCCCATGAGGCAAGATGAGGGGGGGATCTGCTGGTGCTGGGTGTGGGCCAATCGGCGGTCTGCAGACCCCCGTAATCTTGTGTTGATCTCTGACCGTTTTGGTGAGGTCAGTCCTCAAGGTATTAGTGAGTTGGGTCTATAATTAGGCCTTGTAAGTGTGGTTGGGTGTGACGGGGATCTGCCTTGTGTGGGCCGATCGGCTTTCTGCAGACTCCCATTTTCTTATGTTCTTAGAACGAGGTAAGTTGGCTAATTATGGTGACGAAATGGGTCATAAAAGGTGGTGGCCATAGAATAGACTAAACGGGTTGGTGATGAAACGTAATTTAAGTCTATGGCAAACAAACATCCGAACACAGTACCGGTACACACCTCCTGTAGCGTCTAGCCGCTCTAGTCTCTAACGATCTCCATTTATTACTCTCAAACTCTTCTCCCTTGACTCTACGCTCATCTGCAATACATATATAATTGGGCCTTGTTGTTGTTGTTCCCCAAGCTGCCTGGCCGAACAGCCCCAAGGCCCCGAGTAAGGCCAAGGCCATAAACGAGCGCCCCCACAGAACCCTCCCTGCCGACCACAATAAAGCCTGGGTGACCGAAGCCACTCCATGGCGGGGAGCTGAGAGGGTGCGTAAACGCCCGGGAAACCAAAGCCTCACCCAGGGCCCTGTGCCCCTCAGCAATTATGAAGAGAAAGTTGAGGGGCAAAGGAGTAATGTGACGCTTTAGCTTCCAATCTTGGTAGATTGGGAGCTCAATCCACGGAAGAGACGCCGTCACTTGAGATCTAGAAAATATATAAGGAAAAGGAACAGTCAGAGTAAGCTATGGGTATGGCAGAGATCGCTCAGGTCTCACTCTGATAGACCAGCCCATCACCAGTGGGGTTGGGTGTGACAGGGATCTGCCTTGTATGGGCCGATCGGCTTTTTGCAGACTCCAATTTTCTTATGTTCTTATATAGGCTATATATAATTTAAAATATAAAAAATTACACTAAACACAAGAGTCCAAACTCGCAAAAGCCAGTTTTTTGTTCAAGTGATGGTTGGTTTACTTCCCTGAGGTTCTTCACGAATCGCGAAGCCCAAACTGTTCCACTCCTATATATACGGTACTGTAGGCCCTATAGCCTAGATCTGCAACAAAAATGTAGGGAGTAATGGGGCGAGACCCCTCTAGATCCAGAGTACCGTAACGGACTGTCCAAAGCAAATGTCGCAAATGTTGGTCACGGCATTCCCAACTTCCCAAGTGTCTCAAGTATCCGTATAGCCTACCTGTACTAGGGTGCGGACCCTCTGTGATTATTGTCATGTGACGCAGGAGGCTGCGGCCCCATGAGGCAAGATGAGGGGGGGATCTGCTGGTGCTGGGTGTGGGCCAATCGGCGCTCTGCAGACCCCCGTAATCTTGTGTTGATCTCTGACCGTTTTGGTGAGGTCAGTCCTCAAGGTATTAGTGAGTTGGGTCTATAATTAGGCCTTGTAAGTGGGGTTGGGTGTGACGGGGCTCTGCCTTGTGTGGGCCGATCGGCTTTCTGCAGACTCCCATTTTCTTATGTTCTTAGAACGAGGTAAGTTGGCTAATTATGGTGACGAAATGGGTCATAAAAGGTGGTGGCCATAGAATAGACTAAACGGGTTGGTGATAAAACGTCCTGTCACTCCTGTATCCCTTGAAAAATGGGTGCAAGCTTTTTCTGAATAACAATAGCCGGTAAGATTTTTACGGTTTGACAGTTACAAGCCCCATCGATGTTTGTGTAGCCTATAGGTATGTTATATAATAGTCTTCAGTCCTATATATGTCCTTCCCGTCGCAAATGTATTATAAGGGAGATATAGGGTAAAACACAGAGTCTTGTCTGCATAATGACAAGTCCTGTTTTACGGGATTTCTGCTTTATAGATTTTTTTTTTTTCCTCCTACCTTACTCGGGGGACCTTACAGTTGCGCAATCCAGTGCTGCTTTGGTAATTGCGTACATTTTAGGTTAGTTTCTATCCACGTATTACTTTTAGGTTAGGTTAGGTTAGGTTTCTTATAGTAGCCTATAGGTATGTTATATAATAGTCTTCAGTCCTATTATGTCCTTCTCTTCGCATATGTATTATAAGGGAGATATAGGGTAAAACACAGTCTTGTCTGCATAATGACAAGTCCTGTTTTACGGGATTTCTGCTTTAGGTTAGGTCACCCAACTTTTTTTCCCAATTTTGGGGTTTTTGTACTCTGAAAAATACCCAAATCCGAGCCAACTTTTGCCAAACTTGGCTCGGATTTTCACATTTTAACGTTTTCTTACTTTTCTATATTATATTTTCAGAGTTCTTCCCATATTACCCCTATTTTTCCCCTTTTACCCTGCAATTTCCCTGATCTTCATAGCCCTCCCCACTAGTGGGGGCCATGTTTTTAGATTGTTGGATAATGGGTAAATACTCATTTGCGACAGTCCTTGGTATAAAACAACACTTAGTTACACTTAGTTGTATTCCGTCCGTTAGTGACACAGTTGAGCTGGGGCTCCACTGCGACCAGGCAGCTCCCTTTCTTCCACTCTCCATTCCAGAAGTCGGTTGGAGTTGGTGCTGGGGTATCCTGGTGTTGGTGGCCGGTCCGGTATTTTGGCCAGCCACATGTCCAAGTGTTTCTTGAAGGTGTCTGGAGACACCCCGGTCATGTTCCTGAGAGGGGCTGGTATACAGTTGAACAGTCTGGTTCCATTGTATGTAAAGCTGTGATGGATCAGGGATTTGATTTTTTGTGTTGATCCCGGCGTAGTCCTCACATAGCACAGCCTCCCTCGCCTTTGGTGCTGAGTCTCTTGGATGTTTGGGTTTGGTACCTTTTTTTCCAAAATCTTCCAGACGTAGATGATGATGTATCTCTCCCTACGTCTTTGAAGTGAGTACAGCTGCAGCTCCTTAAGTCTCTCCCAGTAGTTAAAGTGTTGAAACCCATGGATTTTACTGGTGAATGTCCTCTGGGTGGCTTCAATTTCTGTTATTTCTCCTACTTTTTGGGGAGACCAGAGCTGGGAGCAGTACTCCAGTCGTGGTAGGACCAGTGACTTCCACAATGTTAGCATACACCTCTCATTTCTTGTGTGGAAGGTTCTCAGGATCCAGCCTGCTATTTGTTTTGCTGTTGTTGTGGCTTTGGTAATATGCTGGGAAAAAGTGGCGTCACTGCTCATATTTACTCCCAAGTCCTTCACTGTGTCCTTGGCGGTAATTTCTTGCTGTCCACTTTTGTAGTTGGTGTCGTTTTGTAGTGCTCTCTTGTTCCCGTACCTTAGAAGCTCGAACTTGTCTCCGTTTAGGGCCATGTTGTTTTCTTCTGCCCACTTCAGGATTTTGTCCAAGTCTTGTTGTAGTAGCTGAGCATCATGTTGTGAGGTGATTTTCTTCATGAGTCTGGTGCCGTCTGCAAACGATGTGGCTGTTGAGTGTTCCAGGTCCCTGTCGATGTCTCCTATCATGATGAGGAATAGGAGAGGTCCCAGTACTGATCCTTGTGGTACTCCGCTGATGACCCCACCTGCTTCTGATAGGCTTCCTTGAACCGTGACTCTTTGTTTTCTGTTGGTGATGAAGCTGTGGAGCCATCTTCCAAGGTCTCCCCCTATTCCCAGTGATTTGAGTTTATGTAGAAGGATCCCATGGTCCACCTTGTCAAAAGCTTTGGCGAAATCTAGATATATGACGTCTACATTTTCTCCGTCTTGAATATCCTGTAGGATTTTGTCGTAGTGTGATAGTAGTTGTGAGAGGCAGGAGCGGCCTTTTCTAAAGCCATGTTGCCCCTCGTTGAACGCCTCATTATCTTCCAGGAAGCTGACCATCTTAGCTCTTATTGTTCTTTCTATGATTTTAATAAGGTGTGACGTCAGCACATCAAAGAAAAAATGCAAAAAACAAACTAAGGTAGCATTCAAGGAGACTACTGCAGGACTCTTCTTCTTCTTCTTACCTCTGACCGGGTATAGGCTATCCTAGTGTTTACTAGTATATACTCCTTTGAAAGGACATTAGCCTAACCTAACAACCTTACCTAACCTATCCTAGTATTATAGCCTATTTATAGGTGGGGGCTGCCGCCCCCACACCTTAGATTTTTGGTGTATTTGTCTGTGAAGTGGGTATTTTTCAATTTGTTGATAACGAAAATCCTCCATGCGGACTATATGGAGAAAAATATGGCGAATCTATTGGTGCCTATTTTCCCCAATAAATTGTTTCTCATAATGTCGCACCAGTGTCCTTGAATATTATCCAAACTAACATATGCTAAAACTTGTGACTGTCACACCGTATCAATTTACCCAATAGCCAATAGGCTTAGGCTAGGCCTGCTAGGTTATGTTTATGTGCGCCTGGAAGCATGGTGGGCGGGCTTGTGGTGGCTTAGCTTCGATGCGGGTCTGCCTGCGGAAATCGGCGCATCTCCGAGGGATCTGGGACCTCAGACCCGGGAATCTTTTGCTGGGTACCCTAAATGGGCATGGGTGTCTTGGTATTTCTCCTGGGTGACCTAGATCTATCGGTAACATTCAAGACAGCTAGAGCCGCCTTATTTACCAAGTTTTCTGTATAATTTTGTTCAAGGAATAGGCCTATAGTGTTTTATTGGGTAAAATTCAGGACAGCTAGAACCGCCTTATTTACCAAGTTTCTGTATATTTTTTTCAAGGAATATAGTGTTTTATTGTTGTTTTTCATGGTTGGAGTGGAGGATTTGCATTAACTTACCCATTATTCATTAATCTGAAGATACTCCGTCAAATGGTGCCATTTATTGGGTGAATCGCACTTTTACAGTAGGTAAGGGAAATTGTGGGAAGGCCATGCACGCTTCCAAAATGTACGAATATTATATTGGATTAGATTAACCTAACCCTAATAATATAATATAATATCGTTTTTGTGAGTAACGTTCAAGCCATTTATTGGGTGAATCGCACTCACCGCATCTTTAAAAACAAGAAGAAGAGGACCCAGGTCGAAGGATTCATTGGGTGCAATGCTTTGTTTACGTTCGGGACATTATTTTCGTGTTATTTTTCAGTGTAATCGGGTTTTTTCAAGTGTCGATAACGAAATTCTTCCTCCATGTGGACTATAATGAGAAAAATATGGCGAGTCTATTGGTCCCTATTTTCCTTAATAAATTATTTCTAGAGGAGGGTTAAAGATGATGCAATTAAATTGCTAAAAAATTGTTTCGATTGTTTTTATGTAGTTTAGAGTTGTGTAAGGGTGTTTTGATGTGTGAAAATAGGCGTAAATGCATATTTACCCATTATACAACAATCTAAAAACACGTCCCTTCACTCGCGAAAAATAACTATTTGGCCATAACCGTTTGCCGTTGGATACAAAATATGTAGCGGGGGGGGGGGGGGGAAGCCCCCCTCACCCCCCAAGATTTATTGAAATCGTCATATATTTAAACAGTAGGGGGCAAAAACCAAATTTTTCCCAACGCTTCTTCTTCTTCTTCGCGGCGGATGTAAACAAAGCCACCCGCCTCTTGCGACGTAGGCGATATAGAGGATATTGTTTTTTTTCAGGATCAGTAATAAATTTTTACGCGCATTTAGACACATATAGGAATGAAATACATGGTATATAAGAAACCTGTAGGCCACGATAAAATCGATGTATGAATTTAATTACATCATCTTTATATTGTCCTAATATTTGTACAATTTGGAAGCGTGCATGGCCTCCCCACAAATTTCCTTACCTACTGTAAAAGCGTGATTCACCCAATAAATGGCGCCATTTGACGGAGTATCTTCAGATTAATAAATAATGAGTAAGTTAATACAAATCCTCCACTCAAACCATGATAAACAACAATTGGTTTAATGTTATTTTAATACCACAAATTTTGTGGATATATTTGAAGATAAATAATGAATCTATATGCTCTAAAGATCATAAGAAAATTTGTTTTAACCCTCGGCAAAACCTAATAAAAAAGTATGGTACTAAAATGTCTTTTTTCGTAACAAGGTTGTCAACACGGTACTTTCAGTCATCGATAGCTCTAAAGATCGTATGAAAATGTGTTAAACCCTCGGAAAAACCTAATATAAAAGTATGGTACTAAAATTTAATTTTCGCAACAAGGTTGTCAATATGATACTTTCCCTTTATCAATGTACAATCAAGCTGAAGATTGCAGAGTAAACACCATAGACTTCATCGACTTTTCTTTCACCTTCGTATAGGCCTAATTAATCGACAGCCAATTTTTTTATTTTTTTATTAAGAGATTAGTACTCAACCAGCGGGGGGGTGTGGGCGGCAGCCCCCACCCATAATACTAGGTTAGGTTAGGTAAGGTTGTTAGGTTAGGCTAATGTCTTTTCAAATTACTATAGGGAGCGTGTCTCAACATCGATTGATAGGCCAAATGGGGAAAATAGGTTTTCCCGAGATTTCTAATTAATTACAAACACTATATATTGATGCAAATGACCAATTTTGTTTATAAAAAACACTCGGAAAATTTGTGGTATTAAAATAAAAAATTTCACTATAAACACTATATTCCCTGGAAAAAATATTAAGAAACTTGGTAAATAAGGCGAGCCGGCTCTAGCCGTCTTGAATGTTATACTTACTTTGTCATACTTTGTTGTATTCCGTCCGTTAGTGACACAGTTGAGCTGGGGCTCCACTGCGACCAGGCAGCTCCCTTTCTTCCACTCTCCATTCCAGAAGTCGGTTGGAGTTGGTGCTGGGGTATCCTGGTGTTGGTGGCCGGTCCGGTATTTTGGCCAGCCACATGTCCAAGTGTTTCTTGAAGGTGTCTGGAGACACCCCGGTCATGTTCCTGAGAGGGGCTGGTATACAGTTGAACAGTCTGGTTCCATTGTATGCAAAGCTGTGATGGATCAGGGATTTGATTTTTTGTGTTGATCCCGGCGTAGTCCTCACATAGCACAGCCTCCCTCGCCTTTGGTGTTGAGTCTCTTGGATGTTTGGATTTTGGTACCTTTTTTTCCAAAATCTTCCAGACGTAGATGATGATGTATCTCTCCCTATGTCTTTGAAGTGAGTACAGCTGCAGCTCCTTGAGTCTCTCCCAGTAGTTAAAGTGTTGAAACCCATGGATTTTACTGGTGAATGTCCTCTGGGTGGCTTCCATTTCGGTCAATATTTACGAGTCACACCACAGCTGGGATCTAATTTCTAATGGTAGTTTTGGGTTCCTATCATTCTATGCTTCATTGCTATATACTTTTTATCCACCGGAAAATATTTTATTTTCTTGGCTTTATTTTTTTTTTAGCATTGACCTAACCAAAAAACCTAACCTAACCTAACCTAATAGCCCCCAAATACGGTAACATTCAAGGAGACTACTGCAGGACTCTTCTTCTTCTTCTTCTTCTTACCTCTGACCGGGTATAGGCTATCCTAATGTTTACTAGCCAATACCCCTTTGAAAGGACATTAGCCTAACCTAACCTATCCTAGTATTATAGGTGGGGGCTGCCGCCCCCACACCCCCGCTTTGACTTAGATTTTTGGTGTATTTGTCTGTGAAGTGGGTATTTTCAATTTGTTGATAACGAAAATCCTCCATGGAGAAAAATATGACGAATCTATTGGTGCCTATTTTCCCTAATAAATTGTTTCTCATAACGTCACACTACTGTCCTTGAATATTATCCCAAATACATTTAGGTTAGGTTTGGTTAGGTTAATGCTATAAAAAAAAAAAAAAAAAAAAAAAAAAAAAAAAAAAAAAGTAGCCTAGGCCTATATACTGTATATATATATATATATATTTTCCGGTGGATAAAAAGTATATAGCAATGAAGCATAGAATGATAGGAACCCAAAACTATCATTAGAAATGAGATCCCAGCTGTGGTGTGACTCGTAAATATTTACCTCAATTTGTTATTTCTCCTACTTTTTGGGGAGACCAGAGCTGAGAGGAGTGAGAGCAGTAGGCTACTCCAGTCGTGGTAGGACCAGTGACTTCCACAGTGTTAACATAGGCCTACACCTCTCATTTCTTGTGTGGAAGGTTCTCAGGATCCAGCCTGCTATAATTTGTTTTGCTGTTGTTGTGGCTTTGGTAATATGCTGGGAAAAAGTGGCGTCACTGCTCATATTTACTCCCAAGTCCTTCACTGTGTCCTTGGCGGTAATTTCTTGCTATCCACTTTTGTAGTTGGTGTAGTTTTGTAGTGCTCTCTTGTTCCCGTACCTTAGAAGCTCGAACTTGTCTCCGTTTAGGGCCATGTTGTTTTCTTCTGCCCACTTCAGGATTTTGTCCAAGTCTTGTTGTAGTAACTGTGCATCATGTTGTGACGTGATTTTCTTCATGAGTCTGGTGTCGTCTGCAAACGATGAGGCTGTTGAGTGTTCCAGGTCCCTGTCGATGTCTCCTATCATGATGAGGAATAGGAGAGGTCCCAGTACTGATCCTTGTGGTACTCCGCTGATGACCCCACCTGCTTCTGATAGGCTTCCTTGAACCGTGACTCTTTGTTTTCTGTTGGTGATTAAACTGTGGAGCCATCTTCCAAGGTCTCCCCCTATTCCCAGTGATTTGAGTTTATGTAGAAGGATCCCATGGTCCACCTTGTCAAAAGTTTTGGCGAAATCTAGATATATGACGTCTACATTTTCTCCGTCTTGAATATCCTGTAGGATTTTGTCGTAGTGTGATAGTAGTTGTGAAAGGCAAGAGCGGCCTTGTCTAAAGCCATGTTGACCCTCGTTGAATTCCTCGTTATCTTCCAGGTAGCTGACCATCTTAGCTCGTATTGTTCTTTCTATGATTTTAACTCCCTCAGCCATATTATGTTCCAGTAAGTCCGAGGAGGCGGGAGCCCCAGGATCATTGCCACTGCCTCGCACTACACTCACAACAACACTGCGGCCGTTAGAATTATCGCAGGAGGCTGAGGTTGCCACCAACGGTTTTATCGTATGGTAACTTATCGGACTTACGGAGCTCATATGACGCAAAATCGCGTCATAAACTTATTGGAGAGGTATAGAGATAAGTCCATATGACGCGATCGCGTCATATGAGTTTTTGGTGGACTTATTCATATGACGCGATCGCGTCATATATGTCACAAGGAGTTAATAAGATGTGACGTCAGCACCACTGGTCTGTAATTTTTGGCTATGCCTTTACTACCCCCTTTATGTATTGGTGTGACAGTACCTTCTTTTAGGGATTGTGGTACATATCCAGTTTGGAGGGACTTGCTCCACAGCAGTTTTAGAGGCAAGGCTAGCTGGTGTTTTTTAGAAATCTCGGGAAAACCTATTTTCCCCATTAGGCCTATCGATCAATGTTGAGGCACACCCCCCAATAGTGATTTGAAAAGACATTAGCCTAACCTAACAACCTTACCTAACCTAACCTAGTATTATGGGTGGGGGCTGCCGCCCCCACACCCCCGCTGGTTGAGTGCTCCCTTAATAAATTAAAAAAAAAAAAATTTGGCTGTTGATTATACGAATGTGAAAGAAAGCCGATGAAGTCTACGGTGTTTACTCTGCAATCTTCAGCTTTGATTGTACATTGATAACGGGAAAGTACCGTATTGACAACCTTGTTACGAAACTTAAATTTTAGTACCATACTTTTATATTAGGATTTTCCGAATGCTTAACACATTTTCATATGATCTTTAGAGCTATCGATAACTGGAAGTACCGTATTGACAACCTTGTTACGAATTTTTTTTTTAGTACCATACTTTTTTATTAAGTTTTGCCGAGGGTTAAAACAAATTTTCTTATGATCTTTAGAGCATATAGATTCAATATTTATCTTCAAATATATCAAAAAATTTTGTGGTATTAAAATAACATTGAACCGCATTATGTTACCATAATTTTTTATCAAAATAAGTTTTTTTCCAGTGGAGTCTGCTGAACCATCCAAAAACACGCTAAAAGGCGTGTTTTGAAGGGGGGAGGTGGTGGGGGGTAGTATAACTGTAGATTTACCGTACGGGAAATTGTGGGGTAAGTTAGATACACGATGGGTTGAGGGGGGGGCATTGCCCCCCTCTCACCCCCCCTTGATTTATTGTCATTCTCATAGGATATATTGGGTTAGGTTAGGTAAGTACCGTCAGGGTGTCAAACGACGCTGTTTTTTTGAGTGATAACGCAAATGAACTTTTTGTATAATGCTAACAGAAACTCCCCCAACCCTTTTTTTTTTAAAGAAACAAAAAAGGTAGGGCTAAATTGACATACGGTAATTTTGGTATCCATATTTTCCATCTTGATTGCTTTTTGATTGCAGGAAATACTGTTTTAGACACGTAAATTCTCAAAAAAATCACGGGGGGGGGGGGGCATGCCCCCGGACCCCCCCTAGAGCTCGCGCCTTCGCCGCTTCGTCGCGCTATAATGATAACAAAATAATAAACCATAGGCTAATGATAACACAATTCATATTTGGTGGATTGACACCCCGACTTATTACTGTAGGCCTACCGTAAGTACGGTAAGGCGGGCGATATCAATGGTAAGCGTAAGCCTAACTACAGTGGACCATATACTGACCACTGGTGACCTCTGGCTGCTGCTCCTCTTCGACCCTTCTTCCATTAGGCCTACTCCGGCTCTCGAGATCTCCATTAGGTCTATTATTATCATTATCTCCTCTCCCATCTTCCTCTGCCTTTAAACATACTCCCGACAGTCTTTCCTCTAGCTGATCAGGACATAAACACTCCGCATCCATCGTTAACTTTTAACTTATTACACTGTATAGCCTAGGCTAATAGTTACAAATATGCGTTACGTCTTTAAGCTGAATAGCCTAGAAAGGCGCAGGAATTTTGATAGGACATGCTATTTTCTGTAGTTTTCAGCATATTAAAAAGTATATTTTCATATATTTACATGAGCTAAAAGTTCAAGTTCAGTTCGAAATTAATACATACACTGCAATATATATGATTCTTGTCCAATTATTTAACACAAATCCACCACGCCACACAGCGGTTCAGCAGTAAATAGTGTACACTCCTCCCTTCACTGTGTCATGGGCACAACTGACTTAGTTGGAAAATGGGAAAATGGCCATTGGGGACTGGGGAGGGGAGGGTATGGGGACTGGGGAAGGGATGGCATGGGAGAGGAGGGACGGATTGGGGGGGGGTGGGGGGGGTATGGAACCAATCAAGTTTCAAAAGCATATCGTACCGTATTTCATAAAATTATCGTGTAAAACTTTTGCTTTACTTTGTGTACAAAACATTTTGATTATATGGGATTTATTTCAAAGATAATGGTTTGCTTAGTTTGTCACGCATATCTATAATTCATTAAGGTATATGTCTATTAAGTAGGCCCCGAAGCGTCTTGGGAAACGAAGCTTTAATTAAAGTTATTAAAGCTCCTTGGGTGGAACCCCCGTGAAATCAGCATCTATTTTAACAGTAGAGGGCTTAATTAGATTTTTACCTCACAATTTTGGCGCCGTCGAGAGACGCCAAACAATAATGAGTCGCCAACACTTGTGAATCACAAACACCTGTAGGTCATAATCACCACAATGGTCACGAGCACCTGTGAGTCTATTATTTATTAGTAACCATTACTTAATTGTGAGTTATCCACTATAGCAAATAATACCTGTACTGAGTCACCAACACCTGTGGGCCACCAATATACAGTATATGCATGTAGATCTAATGCTTTAGCAACCAACACCTGTATTCCACTATCAACCAACATCAGCGAGTCACTATATAACACCTGTAATCTATTAGTAACCATTAATACTTAATTGTGAGTCACAACACCTGTACTCCATTAGCAACCAACAACTGTCATCCACTAATAATCAACACCTGTTATCCACTAGCTGGTTACATAGCATTATACAATGACTCCAATGAGTCATCAACACCTGTGATCAGGGTGTCACACGAAAGCAGAGTCTAATATATTAAGTCTTTAATATTGTTTATATAGGCTACAGATGAAGTTATGGTTATTAGTTCCAATTATGTCTTCGGAAGTGATAACATGGCCAAAACAATATACTATTTCATGTTAATTTTCTTGTATTCCTTCTCATATTCATTAAAGTATTCTAACAAAATTGCTCCGCTATAGTCGGTTTATTTTCAGCTGATGGTAAATTGCTATCTCCTCGCCTTGATTACTCAGCTATTATGATTATTTTATTGTGAAATACGATGTTAACTATACAAACTTGGCATTAATGGGACAAAGGCATAGTGGATTCATATAGGCCTATTTCCATTAAGTTTTTTGTTTTGTTCTATATTCCAAGTACCCTCTCGGGCATAGGCTGAGAGCCAGTACATTCAACCACTAATCATTGAACGGTGAGGCCTGTGAGGTCTCGTTCCAGTCTAGGGAGGGGAGACATGTGAAGCACTTTTAGCTGCAACCAGCCCCTGCCATCTTGCCTTCGCCGGATGCATGGAGTTTATAGTTGCCCACTCACGACTCGGCAGCCAATGTAAGCGCGAAATGCATTTTCTTCGATATTAGTGAATTTGTGTCTTCTACTTTCACGCTCATTTACGTAAAAATCATATTTATTGGAAAAAGACATAGAGATGAGCTTGTGCAAAATGTAATTCCCTATTTTCTATGGCCCTATACCATTTACCTGTAAGATGCACCGTTATGGAGAAAACACAAATATGGAAAAAAAAACTCCGCTGGGTTTTTTTTTCTTCCCCCAAAAGGGGTCTTCCCCAACTTCCTTTGATCTACTTTTTTTAACATGTTATTTTGTAGTCCTTCAGGAGTAATTTGCAAAATAAATAATTTCTGTTCCAATTATGTCTAGGTTAAGCACTTTTTTTCGTAGATTGACTGAACTAGAGGCAGTGATTGAAGCAGTGGCTGCTGGAGGTAAGTTACCCAAGCAGCAGGCTACCCTGCAGGTGGGAGGGAATTAATGAAAGGATTGAGAAGAATGAGGTGAAAGAATCAGTGAGCCAAATGAGAGCGGGTAAAGCACAAGGTATGGATGGTACTTGGTAGGCTATTGCTGTGGATTGTATTAAGAAGGGTGGAGATATGATAATAGATTGGCTGGTGAGACTATCCAATGATTACTTTGTTGTGTCAATGGTACCATTGGACTGGAGGAGTGCATATATTGTGCCTTTGTACAAGGGCAGGAGTGTTCCAGAGGTATTAGTTTATCATCAGTTGTTGGAAAGCTGTATGGCAGGGTGTTGATGGAGAGCGTAAATTGGGTAATAAAGAGTACAGAAGGTACAATATGAGTAGAGCATTGCAGTTTTAGAAGGGGAAGAGGGTGTGTGGATCAGATTTTTACAGTAAGACAGCTGTGCGAGAAGTATTTAGATAAAAGTAAGTTGTTTTGGGGTTTTATGGATTTGAAAAAAGCATGATCGTGTGGATAGCATAGCAATGTGGAAGGTGCTAAGGAGTTAAGAAATTGGAGGAAATTGTGAAGAGCAGTCAAGAGTTTTTATGAAGAGAGCAGATCTGTGTGTGTTAGGTTAGGTTAGGTAGGGAATGAGTTGAGTGAATAGTTGAGGTAAATGTAGGTCTGCGACAGGTTTGTGTAATGTCACCGTGATTGTTTAATGTTTAGGCTATATGGATGGTGTGGTAAGGGAGGTAAAAATATGATCTATGGGTAGAGGACTGGGTTTAGTAGGAAAGAATGGTAATGATTGGGAGTTGAATCGGCTGCTGTTTGCTGATGACAGAGCGCACTGGTGGCGGATTCTGAGAAGCTGCAGCGAGTAGTAAAAGAGTTTGGTGTGGTATGTGGAAGGAGGATGCTGAGGGTGAATGTCAATAAAAGTAAAGTGATGGTGTGTAATAGAGATGCTCGTAGGTGTAATGCCCTGTAGGCTACCCGCAAAAAACATGTAACCACAAAACTAACCGAGTTGACGTCTGGGATAGCGTAAAATAGTCATTGGAGGAGAAGTCTAATCACCTGGTTCTCTCAAGGAGAACTAAGGTTGCTATCCTATTGTACGTCCGTCATAGTACAGTGGTTAGCGCGCGAGTTTGGTATACCTACTGACCAGGGTTCGAAAATGCGCCAGGACCAGAGATTTTCGGGAGGGGTAAATTAAGGTTCTCACCCAGCATTTCAGTAGAGTACAACTGGATGGGGAAATACTGGAACAAGTGAGCATTATATATATATCTAAGAGTGATTAGCAGGGACGCAGGTGTGGGAATGGTGGTAATTAGACAGAGCTAGAGTATGATTGTGTGGAAAGGAAAGGTTTCGGAGCAATGGGAAGTATGTAGAAAGTGCGTAACCTTGGAATGAAAGCTAAAAGTGTAATATATCCAGGGATAGTTGTACCAACAGTGATGTATGGGGCTAAGACATGGGGTCTGAATGTACAAGAAAAAAGAAGGTTGGATGTGATGGAGATTAGCTGCTTGAGGAGTATGTGTGAAGTGACATATAGAGACAAATTGAGGAATGAAGAGATACGTAGGAGAGTGGGACAACAGGAACCCTTATCGGCCAGAGTGGAAAGAAGGATGCTATGCTGGTATGGGCATGTTCAACGAATGGGTAATGAAGGCTTACAAAAAGAGTAAATGAGTCAGAAACAAGGGGAAATAGATTGAGAGGAAGACCTCAGAAGAGATGGTGTGAATAAAGCATTGGAAAATAGAATGATGACTGAAGAACAGGCAAGAGAAGTGGTACCTGATAAATAGCAATGAGTGGAGAACGCTTGTGAACGAGTTGGATTAGAAAATATATAGTCCGTCAGGCGCCCAGCTCGAGGAGTCGGTGTAGCCTACATAGGAAGGGCCCTGCCTGGAAGTGTGTGGACGGGAATTATGGTGTAGTTCCGCTAAGTGTCTGCCTGCTGTGACCAGAACCTCTCTAGATCTGGGACCTGGGAATCTTTTGCTTGGGATCCCATCATGGTCCTTGGTCTCTGGGCGACCTAGATGTGTGTAAATGTTATATTTTTATTTTATTTTGTTGTTTCTGTTCGGGCTCTGTCTTGAGTCGGCCACCCAACAGTGAAGAACGGGAATTCCTATGCAACATGTGTGCCTTGCATTCATTACCGAATATTAATGTAAATGAACCAATTAGTATTAACAACTCAGAATCCAGCCAGGACACATTCAAAATCAAAGATGAATACAGAGTGTTCACCAACAAAGGGCTCCATCTTATCCACATTAACGCCAGATCAATGTACCATAAATTGTCAGAATTAAACTTGTTAGCTAATAAGGCCAAAGCTTCAATAATTGCAATCACAGAAACCTGGCTGGATTCAAGTATAAACGATGGTGAAATAAACATTCAAGGTTTCAATATGGTTAGGAATGATCGCAATAGGCATGGGGGAGGAGTATGTCTGTATGTAAAAAACAACCTCACACACACAACCAGGACCGACCTCCATGTAGAAAATCACGAAGCTCTGTGGATCGATCTACACCTGCCGAGGACAAGACCCATCACAATTGGGGTATGCTATAGGCCACCAGACGACACACAATTCTTGACCAAATTTGAACGAACGTTGTCATCGCTAGACCCTCGGAATGAATCCATCAACTAGGGGATTTTAACCTGTGTTACAAACAACGAAATTATAGGCTTGTACGAGAATATAGGCATATACTGACAATGCACAATCACAAACAACTCATCACAACCCCCACACGTATCTCTGAGAACACTGCCACAATATTAGACCACATAAACTGTAACAGAGAGGACAAAATATCCCAATCAGGGGTTATACAGACTGGGATAAGTGATCACTTCGTCACATATTGCACACGAAAAACCACAAAAATTACCCTAGAGAATCACAAGATTATCAAAACAAGGTCACTCAGAAACTACAATAAAGAAACATTTCTGGACATTTTATGGAATACAGACTGGTCTCCAGTGTTTGGAAGTACAAACGTTAATGACGCATGGGTTGGCTTCAGAACCATCATCACAAACATTCTAGACGAAATAGCTCCTCTGAAAGACATACGAATTAAAGCAAGGTCAGACCCATGGATCAACAATGACATACTACACCATCTGGAACACAGAGACAATCTGTTAAAAAGGCTAGCGAAACATAGACAGGATCAAGGTCTGAAACATGAGTTCAACAGGGCCAGGAATAAACTAAGTAGGAAAATAAAATCAGCGAAAACTAATTATTTTCACAATAAGGCAGAGGAATATCAGAATAACCCAAAGAAACTATGGAGGCACCTAAAAACAACAGGCTACAGCAACAAGACAAGGGATTCGTCTAACACTAATATTGCTCTCACCATTAATGATCAGATTTGCCACGATAAACGACAAATTTCAACCTACTTCAACTCCTTCTTCACCTCCATAGCAAACACACTTGCACAGAACCTACCTCAACCTCTCAATAAATACACGACAACAACGGCCACCTTTCGAAATTTCTACAGAGATAAAGACATACACCCAAACACATTTGGATTGCAAAATGTTACACCAAAATACACTTTTGACGAGCTGTCTAACCTAAATGTACATAAAAGCACAGGACCAGACAAAATTCCTGCCAAATTTCTACGAGATGGAGCCATTGGTATAGCAGGCCCCCTAACCCACATCATCAACTTGTCAATTAACACCAACACTGTACCTGCTGAACTGAAGGAAGCTATTGTAACCCCTCTATTCAAGAAAGGAAATAAACTAGAAGTTGGTAACTACAGACCAGTTAGCATATTATGTATTGTATCTAAAATCCTTGAAAGAGCGGTATACACCCAAATTGAACACTACCTCAAACAAAATGATCTATTCTATAAGTTTCAATCAGGTTTCAGATGCATGTACTCGACAGACTCCTGTCTCATCCACTTAACGGATCACATTCGTAAAGAAATGTCTAAAGGTAACTACACCGGTATGGTTCTTCTTGATCTACAAAAAGCGTTTGACACAGTAGACCATGATATCCTATGTAATAAACTACAAGCAATGGGCATAGGATCTGTGAACTGGTTTAAATCTTATCTTAGTGGTAGAACCCAAAGAGTCAAAATTGACGATAATATATCTGATCCTATGCCAATTAACTGTGGGGTCCCGCAGGGAAGCATCCTTGGTCCCTTACTCTTTCTCTGTTATGTGAACGACATGGAACTGAGCGTCTCATGTAAATTATTACTGTATGCAGACGACAGCGTGCTCCTGGTTTCAGGAAAAGACCCAATAAGTATTGCCGCTTCACTTTCCAAAGAACTAGAATCATGTAGTGAATGGCTAGTGGACAATAGACTATCTCTTCACCTGGGCAAGACGGAAGCCATCTTATGTGGAACAAAACGCAAACTGAAAGACATTGTGGGCTTCTCGGTCAACTGTAATGATATTCCTATAACAACAGTGTCACAAGTTAAATATCTCGGACTAAAACTGGACGCGAGTTTGTCAGGTGAAACAATTTTGGAATCTATCCTGAGTAAGTGTAGAGCACGTATAAAATACCTGTATAGACAGGTGGGATGCTTGCCCGCGGCGACCAAAAAGACCCTCTGCCAAGCGCTTGTTCAATGTCATTTTGACTATTCTGTGTCATCCTGGTACTCTGCATCATCTAAATCAGCACAGCACAAACTTCAGGTCACTCAAAATAAAATGGTTAGGTTCATGCTGAACCTAGGACCCAGATCACATGTTGGCCAGGAACAACTTCAGTCACTAGGTATGCTCAATGTCGCTGACAGGGCCAAACAAATCAGGCTCACTAATGCCTTCAAAATTTTCTATGACAGAGCTCCAGAGTACCTAAAGAATGATTTTGTTAAAGCAAATGAGAGGAGTGGACATAATACAAGAAACAGGATGTTTAATTTTAAGGTCCCGAGAATCCAAGGACAGGGTAAGCAAACATTCTTCTTCACCGCCATCAAAGACTGGAACGACCTACCCCAGTCAGTCCGTGAAAAGAGAACACTGTATTCCTTCAGACGTAGCCTGAAGGAACACCTGAACCGGACAGCTGCGAGAAGGGAGCACCAAGCTTATGTCTACTACTAAATGCGACATAAGAGATAGACAAACCAAACTGAAATGATTACTGATTACGGATTACTGATATTTACTATAGGATGTAAGGTATCTTAAAATAACCCCCTAGAAATACTTTCTCTAAAGTATCTATTTCTTTATCCTCCCCTTTTTCCCCAGCTAACCTAATCCCACAAGGACCCCAATGGAAATACGCCTAACGGCCTTATTGGGCTATCCTTAGTTGGAATTATGCAAGGCTGGTACATGTCATATTTGTAACAAACTATGTGGTACCAACTCTGTAAATTGCTAACTGAATAAATATTATTATTATTATTATTATTATTACCCCTAGCTATGGGGTATGTGCCTGAGTATATATACATACATACATACTATAATTATCAAATTAAAGTAGAAACCAAATTCCACTTGAATTCGTTATAACGAGATGTAGATAAATTTGTAGCCAACCGGCAGAAAAAGTTATTTACTGTATATAGCCTACATATAAAATTTAAATATTACCTCCGTTTCTTCATGAAGGATCATAATTATAGGCTAATACTGTAAGGTCAGGTTATGAGAACATAAGAACGTAAGAAAATGGGAGTCTGCAGAAAGCCGATTGGCCCACACAAGGCATGCTGCAGATCCCTCTCACACCCAACCCTAATTATAAGGCCCAACTTGCTAATACTATATGAGGACTGACCTCACCAATATGGTCAGAGGTCAACATAAGAAAACAGGAGTCTGCAGATAGACGATTGGGCCACACCCGGCATATCCCCCTCAAACCCAACCCATATCGTCCATATGCCTATCTACTTTGTTTATCTTAAAGCTCTATCGTTCTTGATCCCACTATAGCACTTATATATATATAATTGGTAGCCTATTCCACCTATCTACAACTTTGTTACCAAACCAATATATAGTTGCCTATATCTTTTCTGAAACGAACTGTATCTAATTTGAAACCATTTGTTCGTGTTATTTCGCTATCACTGAGCTTCAGTACATATTTCATGTCACCTTTATTAATCCCACTAACCCACTTGAACACCTCTATCATATATCCTCTAAATCTGCGTCTCTCTAACGAATGTAAAGCCTAATTTCTTCAATCTTTCTTCATATGGAAGATATCTAATAATATGGATAATTTTTTATCATTCTTCGTTGTACCATCTCCAAGGAATCTAGGCCTATTAGTAGCCTATAAATTGCGGTCATTGGATTTCAACACTGTACTGTACAAGACATAATCCTGCTGATCTCGTTCTTATATGAGAATTATCGTACATCAGGCTATGTCCTTCCCATTCTCTTAACATTTTAGCATGAATATTATTAATATATACAACCTCGTGATACATTACAAGCCTCATGCCCCACGTAATGTTTTGTAATAGTGCTACACAATTATTTTATAATTTATAATATAATACAAAATCTATGCGCGTATGTAACAGTAGGCCTACAAAAGCTGCATTTTGTGTTACCACCACTGATAAGCCATTGGGCTTTTGGCAGAAAATGCCAAAAATTATCAGTGATATCCGAGACATGTTTACATACAGTGTTCTCATCGTCCAGTATATTACTGCTTCATATTCATCAGCCAACTTAACCTCTGAAGTGCACATGGGGGTAATTGGAAACGTCCCCCTATGCTGACGTATTTGAGGTGTTTCCGTCACTAAAATATTCATTGTGCCATTAACCTCTGAAGTGCGCATGGGGGTAATTGGAAACGTCCCCCTGTGCTGACGTATTTGAGGTGTTTCCGTCACTAAAATATTCATTGTGCCATTAATAGCATTAATATTTATCCATATGCGCCTATTATGGGTTGATTATAAAGGTATTAACCTGAAACAACAATAAAACGAGTGAAAACATTGGATGGTCAAAAACGGAGATATAGCCCGCGAGTTGTATAATGTATGGGTGAGGCAATCTGCTTTCCCGCCAATTTCCCCCAAGGCCACTGAGACACAGTCGATCGATACTCTCTCTCTCTCTCTTGCACTCGCTTGCTATCAGTGATGACCACACCCTCCAATCGGATTTCTAATGTTAGCACGAAAATATACCTCAGAATAAGGGAATAACAGGGAAAATAGGTGATAACTGGAGGAGGAAAGTGGGGAAGGAGGGGAGGTAGAGGACTGAGATTTTGCATGGCCCAGGGGCCAAAAAAAAAATAAAAAATAAAAAAAAAAAAATATAAATTTTTTTTTTTTTTTCGATGTCAAAAGTTGATTTTTATTTTCTCTGACTCTTAAGAGTCTCCCCGCAGTGCGCCGGGGGAACTCTTAAGAGTCTCCCGGCAGCTCCCGGGTTAATAGCATTAATACTTATCCATATGCACCTATAATGGGTTGATTATAAAGGTATTAACCTGAAACAACAATAAAACGAGTGAAAACAGCGTTTGGATGGTCAAAATCGGAGATATAGCCCGCGAGTTGTATAATGTATGGGTGAGGCAAGCTGTTTTCCCGCCAATTTCCCCCAAGGCCACTGAGACACAGTCGATCGATACTCTCTCTCTCTCTCTTGCCATCAGTGATGACAACACCCTGCTTGCAACTCGCTAATGTTAGCACGAAAATATACCTCAGAATAAGGGAATAACAGGGAAAATAGGTGATAACTGAAGGAGAGGAGGAAAGTGGGGAAGGAGGGGAGGTAGAGGACTGAGATTTTGCATGGCCCAGGGGCCAAAAAAAAATATTGTTTTTTTTTTTTTTTTTTTTTTTCGATGTCAAAAGTTGATTTTTTTTTTCACTCACTCATAAGAGTCTCCCCGCAGTCCGCCGGGGGAACTCTTAAGAGTCTCCCCGCAGTTCCCGGGTTAAAATAGCCCTATATAATATTTAATTATCACTAGAACAATACACTATACCATGTAGGAAGTCTTCTGGAGAAATAGGGCAAATTTAGACAAAAATGCAAAAATCATTCCTGTCCTGGCATCGTATAAGCGAACGCAAGCCGTTTTTTTTTTTTTTTTTTTTAGAACGTCAACAAACGCTTCGTATATTTGGGTTTGGTGAACATTTTGGGGTTCCTAGTTGTTATGCCCGGTCCAAATTGGAACGCGAGACATTCTTTGTACAATGAGCAGCTCTCTAACGGGATAGGTATACCTTAAACTTTAAATAAAGAGACAACACGGCAGGATAGTAAGCACACAGGTAACAAGTTAACATGGGTTTTATTCAGTTTAACACCTGGTTCATGGAGGAGCAAGACATATATTTTATACCTGTAACCTGGAGATCATCAACAACAATGAGAATAATTAAGACATACAATACTCAGGTTATCAAGTAAGCAATAGGAGTCGGACAATGGGTCCAGACTCAAGGTAATAATAATATTCCTAGGATACAATTATAAGGTATCCAAAATGGTGGAGGTACACCTCCTACCCAAATAGATCTCGGAGAGGATCTCAACAAAAGACAAGAGTGCAGTAATGGCAAATGCCGTCTGGATTATGCAATGATGTCCCCGGCATATAGTGACGTTAACTGACTCTAAAGCAATAATGGCCAAGTGGTCATCAACAATGAAGTGGGCTCGGAAAGGCTTACAAATGATATTAATACTATAGGTGTGCTAGATCTCACCTGGCAAAGATTAATCCTTAACTCTAATTGTGTACTAGCAAGATGCTGAAGGCTGAGGCAACAATCGTCGGGAGCTGAGATAGAGTGAAATCTATTCGAGTTATGAACCTGACAGAATGTTAAATGAATTAGGCTAGAAGTTATACAAAGGGACTAGATTACGTGTAAATATGTGTTTGTGTTTGATGCTATGGGTCTTATATAGGCACGCCCCCTCTGTCGGGCTATGGGAGACCAATAACCCGGGAAGGTGCATATATAAGGATCCCTTGATGGGTATGTATAATGGATCCCGGCAAGTGGGCTAATTAACGTCAATTTAAGTAGGGAGAAGAAAGACCTCTCGCAAGACGTAATGTTAATGAGAACCCCTGAAGATAACTTCTACCACAACCCTGAGTCAACTCTATACCCAGAAACGGTACAAAAGCACTTAAAGGAGAGCTGTAGTGAAGAGGAGGGCCCGTAGATCGAGGGAAGATCCAGTAGTCCGGAGGGCGGCTGGGCGTGATGACTCCGGAAGTTGGTCCAGGGGGGGGCGGCTGGGCGTGATGACTTCAGCTACTGGTCCAGGGTGAGTCACAAGATGGTTCCTTAGACCTTGGCGCCTACCACGGGACAACCGGGTTCCTCTTGCACTCCCACAGTGCAGTGATCCCCAAAGGATATGCTGGAGTTCTGCTACAAGGTTTGGGGGGTTAGGGTGACTAGCATAATGATCTACCTAGAGTGGCAAGCAGTCTAGATAGTGACATTATAGGTAGTCTAAGGGGGGTCAAGGTAACTGTCTTCCTTCCTTGCTAGTTCGTGGAACTATCAGAACCATGTAGCAAAAAGAGAATCCAGAAAGGGGAGCCCAAAATTATTCCTCTTCCTGATGGGGGGAACCCGATCTGGTAGATCTCAAGTTACTACACTATCCTCATAATCCCTTGAACAAAACAAGGTAGGAATCCTTTGGTACTTGGTTTGTGCACCGCATCGAAGGCCAGAAAGGGGGAGCCCAAAGTAGGTTGCCCAAGCTAGTCCTCTTCCTGATGGGGGGAACCCGACCTGGTAGATCTTCGATCACAGCACACAACTGACAAGTTGAACACCAGCTATCTCTGGCTGTTCTTACCCTGAACTAAATAATACCAAATGGCAAGCTTAGTTACTGATGTCCAGGCTGGGTGAGTATAAGGCAATCTTCTTGCCCCTACTTAAGGCGCCCGGCTTGAGAGGATCAAGGGCGTTTGGCGCGTGGTGGTTATGTCCTTGTAGCTCTGGGGGTGGCGCGCCTGGACTCTGGCTGTACCTTGTAGCTAGATGCCCCCGGGCAGATTCTGTTATAAGATGGGGGTGATCACTTCCTGGTGGGAGAGGAAGTGGATGAGAAATGGCATGTGCAGGAGTAGGGTTGGCTGCAGGTTTAGTGGCAGCTAGAGATGCGGTCTTATCATCCTGAGACCGCATCTCACTACCGTCTGGTAGAGAAAAGTCCCGACCCCGGGACTGGAGATGGTAATGTCTTGAGGTATTATCTTCGTAGACAGGGGTCAGGTGCTGGAGGAAGTGGTAATAAATGACTCCCTGGTTGTTAGGGGTGGCCATCTTGTCTCCGGTGAGGGTGAGGAGAGAAGAGGAGTCACAGTATCTCAAATGGTCCAGGAGTTGGTGAGGTGACTTGATTACTTTGGTGGAGTCCTTCCGCGCCAGGGTTATCATGTCAATCCGCATCTTGGTGGTGGTTGTCAGCGAGGGCGTTGTCGTGGCTGGAGGTGGTTGGAGAGTGATGACAGAGAGCCTGGCTTGGCCCCGGTCATGAGGTTGTGCAGACGCTGAAGTACCAGGCTGGGAGGAGGAGCTTGGTGCGGACGCCGAAGTACCAGGCTGGGGGGAGGAGCTTGAAGACGCTTGATCCTTAACCTTTCTCACTTTAGGCTGGGACAGGGCTGGTTCCCATTTGGTGGGTGGCTTCACAGGTCTTCCACAGCGGGTATGAGAAGGCAGTCTGGGAAATGGGGGAGATGGAGTTAGAGGTGACATTGAGCGAAATTTGGATATTGTTTTTCGCCTGGGAAGTTGAGAAGGAGGGGAAATAGATTGAGGAGAAGAAGGTAGGGTTTTAGAGATAGGAGGAGTAGGTGAGGGTTTTTTAGGACGGAAGATGGGGGTGATAGGCAAAGTGGGGGGTATGTTGGTGAGTTATGGTGGCGAGGGGGGAAGACTAGACGTGGCAAGGTTAATTAAAGGCGATGGTTGAGAAGGAGGTTGCGGAGGTGAAACGAGAGGAGAGGGAGAAGGAGAGGAGATGTGAGAAGATTTGGGCTTAGGAATGCGGGAAGGGGTGAAGGTGACAGGAGGTGAAAGAGAAGAGGGGGAAGTTTGGGTTTGAGTAGAGAGAACAGGAGGAGGTCGATGTTTAGGAAGGTGAGAAGGGGTGAACTGGGTGAGGCGAGTGGGAAGGGTGACAGGAGGTTGCAGTACAGGAGAGTGAAGGGCAGGCAAAGGAGAATTGAGAGGGGGAGTGGAAAGAGGTGGAGGGAGAGGGACAGCATGGTTGAGAGGGACAGGTCCGGAAAGACAGGAAGTTTGAGGGTGAAGATTTGAAACAGGGGTACAGTCAACATCCTGATCAGGCTCAGCTACAACAGTAATATTCTTATTAATAGGTTGAAACCTTCTGACAAACCTATTCCTATAAGTGCGAGATTCCCCATGATAGTTAATTATGACCTGGAAACAGTTTGGGATCCTAAGGACCTCAAATGGACCCTTGTACCGTGGCTTCAGTTTGGAGGGTACAGGTAAGATGGCGACCATGACTAGGTCGCCTACTTGGTGAGGGTTGTTCTTGGGGGCTTCATCAGGCTGGAGATCTTGGGTAAACTGGAGCTGACGTAGGCGGTTCCTGAGGTGGACGAGGTTGGTATTTAGACCTGGTGAGGCCTCAGTAGGGGCAGCTAGGTGACGTAGTGGTATGAGGAGAGGTGGGCTCCCAAAAACCATCTCATGAGGGGTGATCCCGTTGTCTCTGGGGCAGGTGTTTATTCCCCATTGTATGATGCGAATTTGGCTGGTCCAGTCCGATGAGTTCATCTGTTGGAGGCGTGTCCGGATTTGATTGGCGATGGTTCTATGAGATCGCTCGCAGATGGAGTTTCCTTTTGGCCAGTAGGGTGAAGAGTGGCTGATGTGAAATCCAAACATTTCGGAGATCTGCGTCCAAATTTGTCCGGTGAATTCAGGGGCATTGTCGGAGTGGATTGCCTGTGGCAATCCAAAATAGGGAAAGACATGTTGTAATAATGCCTCAGTGACGGCCATAGCAGTGTGTTCTCTGGCAGGGCAGGCGATCACGTATTTTGAGTACGTGTCCACGAAGGTGATGATGTAGCGGTATCCCCTGTCGTTTTGTAGAGGTCCCATGACGTCCACTGCCAAAAGTTGCCAGGGTTTAGAAGCGATGAGTTTGCCGGAAGGTCCTGGGGTGCGTGTTTGGTCTTTTCCCAGGGTGCAGGCACGGCAAGCTTCAGTGATTTTCTTGGCCGTGGTGTAGGGGCGAGGAGTCCAGTAGATGTCTTTGAACGTGTTCTCCAACTTCTTTTGGCCTAGATGGATCCCGTTGTTGGTGTGCAAGGAAGACATCATTTGTTCAGCATCCTCAGGCCCTAGTACGATCTGACCTTCTGGGGTAAAGAGGGCGTCACCCCTTCGTTGTAAGAGGCCAAAAAGTCGGGTGGAGATCCAAGTTGGTTTGTCGTTCCGGAGGTAGGCCTGGATGAGAGGGGGAGTGGTAGTAGGTGGTGGTCGAGGTTCTTGGATGGCGTTGAGTTGTTCTGGTGCCAGTGGGAGCCGGGATAAGGCGTCTGCATTGGTATGGAGTTTTCCCGGCCGGTAGGAAATCTCAAAATCAAACTCCTCAAGTGATTCTCGCCAACGGAGTGTTAGGGCATTCTTAGAGTCAGATTTCCTGAGCCATTGTAAGGCTTGGTGGTCAGTGATGATGGTGATCTTGACGCCAGCTAGGTAGGCCCGGAAGTGTTGGAGGGCCCAAACGATGCCTAAGCATTCTCTTTTAGTTACCAGGTAGTTGGTTTCTGCCGGGGTTAAGGTCCGGCTGGCACAAGCAATGATGTGCTCTCGTCCTTCTCGATTTTGGGAGAGGACTGCACCGACGCCGAGAAGGGACACGTCGGTGTAGAGTCTAAAGGGTAGTTGGTAGTCCGGAAAAGACACGACAGGGGAAGACACGAGTAGGTCCTTGAGGGAGGTGAAGGCTTGGAGACGGTCGGGGGTCCACACAAAAGGTTCTTCCTTCCTAGTTAAGTCGTGTAGAGGTCTGGCAATGGTGGCGAAATTCTTCACAAACCTCCGATAGTAGGAGGCAAGGCCTAGGAAAGCTCTTACTCCTTTTACTGACTTCGGGGGTTGGATCTCCTGGATGGCTTGGAGTTTCTTGGGGTCAGGTGCAAGTCCTTCTTCTGACACCAGATGTCCTAAGAATTGGACCTGATGTCGAGCCATGGTGCATTTAGTAGGCTTCAGCTTTAATCCGGCTTGTTGGATCCTCTGGAAAACTTGGCGGAGGCGTTGGAGGTGTTCTGCCCAGGTACGACCAAATACTATGATGTCGTCCAAGTACGCCAGACATGTTTCCCAAGTTAATCCCTGAAGTACGGATTCCATCAGTCAGGAGAAGGTGGCGGGACCGTTACATAATCCGAATGGCAGCACTGAGAACTCGTAAAGCTTCCCTTGGCTGGTGGAGAAAGCTGTTTTTTCTTGGTCGGTGGGGGCGACGGGGACCTGCCAGTATCCGGATTGCAGGTCCAGTGTGGAGAACCATCTGGCCCCTAAGAGGGAGTCTAGGGAGTCGTCGATGCGTGGTAGTGGTGTGGCATCTTTGATGGTGACATCGTTGAGTTGTCGGTAGTCGATGCAGAATCGAAATGACCCATCCTTCTTCTTGACCAGTACCACTGGAGAGGACCAAGGGCTAGTTGAGGGGTTGACAATGCCAGCTTCTAACATCTCTGCAACTTGCTTCTGTTCTTGGCGCTGAAGGGGGTTCTTTCTTCGTATAGCCTGTCTGACTGGGGGTCCAACAGTGTGAATGTGGTGTTCTAGGACATGGGTGTGGCCTACATCTTGGGGGTTGGTGGCAAAGATGTCCTGGTATTCGGCCATTAACTGGCACAGATCGTCCTTTTGTTGAGGGGTGAGGTGAGTAGGAACGTCTGGGAGTGATGGAGTTGATGCAGGAATGGAGGTGGTGGTGTCGGTTGAAGGCTGGTCATCATAAGTCTCTAGTTCTCCGATGGTGAGACCCCTGGGTAGGGTGATAGGGTGGTCGGAGATGTTGGCTATTCTTACTGCATTTTGTTTTAAAATGGCAGGAGCAGTGAGACAATCCCTGTCAAAAGGGCTCTGAAGAGAGGGAGTGTGAATGAGTTCTCCGTTGAGGGCTGGATGGATGGGTACCCAATGTTCATGATGTGGCAGCAAGGTGATGGGTTGAATGGTGATGGCCGATGCAACACGGATGGCTTTCAAGGTTTGAGGAGGGTCATGGAGCGGTGTGGCAATCTTCGGAGTGGTGAGTCCTGGGGGTTTGGTGGAAAATAACAATCTTCTTTCAACACACTGGATAGTAGTGCGGAGGGCCGTGAGAAGGTCGAATCCCAGGTATCCGTCGTAGGTGGTTTCTTGGGAGGGAAATACCATGAAAGCGTGGTGATGGCCGTGGTTAGGTTGAGGGGTGGCCACATACAGTGGGGCCGTGATGCCAGTACTAGAAATAAGGTTGTCGTTGGCATCAATGAGGGTGGTGGACGAGTGTTGAATCGGTCCAAAAGTGTTGTGATGTCTCTGGTGGTAAGAGGAAAAAATACAGGATCTTGGAGCTCCGGTGTCGACAAGGAGTCGAGAGTTGACTCCCTGGATGGTCAGGTGGGTGTAAATGGGAGGCTTTATCATATCATAGCTGCCCCTATCTCGAGTCCCCGCCAGTTTGCAAGTTGGTGGGCGGGGACGGTCTAAAAACCCGGTTTGATGACTTCCGGCTCGACTGTACTGTGGTCGTCCGGGTCACCAACCTCGTCGTAGTCCTCAGCTCCTGCGGTGCCGTCTTCTAGGATGGTGGCAACTCTTCTGGAGGGCTTCAGCCAGGGAATCTGTCCCCAGAACAGTGGAACCCTCGAGCGTTTGGCCAGCAACTCGGCAAAAGACCTCTTCAACCCATTAATAGGGCACTGGGACCCGCAGGGCTTCCAGTCTCCAGGCTTGACTCTGGCCCATTCTTCCGGCTTGTCCTGGTTGTGGCTAGGGTGGTAGGTTGGTCCGGAATGAGCTCCTTGTGGCTTAGTGAGAGCTCGTTGGATACCCGCGATCTTTCCTTGCTCCTGGGATTTTTGCAGGGCCAGAATACGGCGTATGATAGGGAGGTCTGTATCATATCCGGCCGGTTCTGTGATGGCAAAGTGGTCCCGGACTGCACGCGGAAGGATCCTCATCAGGGTCCGGCGGACGTTCTCCTTCCTCTCTGCAGGTGTAGCCGTTGTGAATGCGGTGGAAGCCAGCCTGGTAAGCTTGCTGATGGTGGCGTCGAGGTCCCCGTCGTAAGTGATGGCGTGAAATTGCTGGTCGGCTATTACAGTACCTAAGACGGGGTTAATGGCAGTTTTAGTGTATGTTTCAAACTGTTCCCAGGTCATTCCGGGGTTCTCTTTTACATAACTGGAAACTAGGGCCATAGACCGCCCTAGCTTCATGACTACAGTATGTATTTTAGGGGCAACTTCATCTTTAAATATGATGTCAAGCACTGGCTTGACAACCTCTAAATAGGTGGCAATGTCAGTTTCCTCTGGTCTGAAAGGAATAATATCCAGTGCTTTCCCTGCCATCCTGACTACTTATCCCTGTCGTGATACTCTCAAAATATTTAAAGCAGGAAAAACCTGAAAGGCTACCTTCGAGAAAGAGACACCGCTGTCACCAGTGTTATGCCCGGTCCAAATTGGAACGCGAGATATTCTTTGTACAATGAGCAGCTCTCTAACTGGATAGGTATACCTTAAACTTTAAATAAAGAGACAACACGGCAGGATAGTAAGCACACAGGTAACAAGTTAACATGGGTTTTATTCAGTTTAACACCTGGTTCATGGAGGAGCAAGACATATATTTTATACCTGTAACCTGGAGATCATCAACAACAATGAGAATAATTAAGACATACAATAATCAGGTTATCAAGTAAGCAATAGGAGTCGGACAATGGGTCCAGACTCAAGGTAATAATAATATTCCTAGGATACAATTATAAGGTATCCAAAATGGTGGAGGTACACCTCCTACCCAAATAGATCTCGGAGAGGATCTCAACAAAGACAAGAGTGCAGTAATGGCAAATGCCGTCTGGATCATGCAATGATGTCCCCGGCATATAGTGACGTTAACTGACTCTAAAGCAATAATGGCCAAGTGGTCATCAACAATGAAGTGGGCTCGGAAAGGCTCACAAATGATATTAATACTATAGGTGTGCTAGATCTCACCTGGCAAAGATTAATCCTTAACTCTAATTGTGTACTAGCAAGGTGCTGAAGGCTGAGGCAACAATCGTCGGGAGCTGAGATAGAGTGAAATCTATTCGAGTTATGAACCTGACAGAATGTTAAATGAATTAGGCTAGAAGTTATACAAAGGGACTAGATTACGTGTAAATATGTGTTTGTGTTTGATGCTATGGGTCTTATATAGGCACGCCCCCTCTGTCGGGCTATGGGAGACCAATAACCCGGGAAGGTGCATATATAACGATCCCTTGATAGATATGTATAATGGGTCCCGGCAAGTGGGCTAATTAACGTCAATTTAAGTAGGGAGAAGAAAGACCTCTCGCAAGAGGTTAATGAGAACCCCTGAAGATAACTTCTACCACAACCCTGAGTCAACTCTATACCCAGAAACGGTACAAAAGCACTTAACCCGTGGAGCCCCGGCTAGTTTTGTAATGTTTGCGCACCAGAACCCGGCCGGTTTTCAAAAAATGGTTTTATTCCAGAAACAATAGCGAATGGGTTAGGAATGAAGGAAAAACCACGAAAAACCGCTCAAAAAGCTTAAAAAATGGTCCTACAGAGCCCCCGAAAACGGATTTTACAAGAGTAAGAAATTGAAGGCAATTATCCCAAAAAAACAGGTTATTGCGCGCACGCACGTGGACTTTGAGAGTTTTCAACCATCGGAACGGTTGCGTGGGATACGTATACAGTTCCCATACAAATCTGAGCCCTCTTGAGTGGCTACACCTGAGGTTACGGTCGGCGCAATTAGGGTGACGCGTCAGGCGCGTCTCTGGGGCTGTGCGTTACATACATCGCCGACGCGTCAGACGCGTCGCTGGGGCTTGACGGGTTAAAGGAGAGCTGTAGTGAAGAGGAGGGCCCGTAGATCGAGGGAAGATCCAGTAGTCCGGAGGGCGGCTGGGCGTGATGACTCCGGAAGTCGGTCCAGGGGGGGGGCGGCTGGGCGTGATGACTCCAGCTACTGGTCCAGGGTGAGTCACAAGATGGTTCCTTAGACCTTGGCGCCTACCACGGGACAACCGGGTTCCTCTTGCACTCCCACAGTGCAGTGATCCCCAAAGGATATGCTACAACGTTTGGGGGGTTAGGGTGACTAGCATAATGATCTACCTAGAGTGGCAAGCAGTCTATAGATAGTGACATTATAGGTAGTCTAAGGGGGGTCAAGGTAAGTGGCTTCCTTCCTTGCTAGTTCGTGGAACTATCAGAACCATGTAGCAAAAAGAGAATCCAGAAAGGGGAGCCCAAAGTGGGTTGCCCAAAATTATTCCTCTTCCTGATGGGGGGAACCCGATCTGGTAGATCTCAAGTTACTACACTATCCTCATAATCCCTTGAACAATACAAGGTAGGAATCCTTTGGTACTTGGTTTGTGCACCGCATCGAAGGCCAGAAAGGGGGAGCCCAAAGTGGGTTGCCCAAGCTAGTCCTCTTCCTGATGGGGGGAACCCGACCTGGTAGATCTTCGATCACAGCACACAACTGACAAGTTGAACACCAGCTATCTCTGGCTGTTCTTACCCTGAACTAAATTATACCAAATGGCAAGCTTAGTTACTGATGTCCAGGCTGGGTGAGTATAAGGCAATCTTCTTGCCCCTACTTAAGGCGCCCGGCTTGAGAGGATCAAGGGCGTTTGGCGCGTGGTGGTTATTGTCCTTGTAGTTCTGGGGGTGGCGCGCCTGGACTCTGGCTGTACCTTGTAGCTAGATGCCCCCGGGCAGATTCTGTTTTAAGATGGGGGTGATCACTTCCTGGTGGGAGAGGAAGTGGATAAGAAATGGCATGTGCAGGAGTAGGGTTGGCTGCAGGTTTAGTGGCAGCTAGAGATGCGGTCTTATCATCCTGAGATCGCATCTCACTAGTTATACATTAGAACATATTTATATTTTGCACACTCTTATAAGTATAAACACTTACTTGTTAAAGAGGAAATACACAAAAGCCCAATTTAGAATGATCGTGAATATCTTTACTTTGGCGTATGTTTGGGCTAATTTAAGACTACATTTAGATAGATAGAATTTTTTAACACTCGCCAATGAAATATGATGACTTGCTTACAGATATATACTTAACCTCTCGGCTGCGCATGGGGGGGTATGAGACACCACACTCCTGTGCTGACGTATTTGAGCTGTTCCCATTACTAACATCGTTATTTTACCATAAATAGCATTAATACTTATCCATATGCGCCTATTATAGGTTGATTATAAAGGTATTAACCTGTTACAATAATAAAACAAGTGGAAACAGTGTTTGGATGGTCAAAATCGGCGATACAGGCCGGGAGTTACATAATGTATGGCTGAGGCAACCTCCCTGTCCTCCTCCCCTCCCCTTGTCTGGAGAGACACTGTTACACAATAGTCTCTCTCTCGCTCTTTCCCACGCTTGGTTACAGTACAAAGGGAGTACAAAGGAAATCAAGCAACAACAGGTCTAGTGACCCTTCTAGGTTGCTTGTCCTCCAAAACACTGAGGATCAAGTGTCCAAACAGTGGTTTAGAGTGGGTAAGGGAACATTGGAAAGGGAACTACTGCCCTGCCACTAACGTGGCAGGACTAGGAAGTTAGTAGGGGACATATGAGTTAGTAACTGAGGGGAGGATAAAGTTATTCATTTACAAACGCAGTCAGTCGCGGGTTTGATGCGAGATATTTGTCTAGGCGGAATTTAAATGAATCAACGGTGCTGCAGTCTATAACTCGGGGAAGCCCATTCCACAAGTTGACAACTCGATTGAAGAAGAAATTCTTAGATTCGTGCGAGTTAAAAGATTTACCAATAATTTTGCAACCGTTTCCCCGCGTGTAATTAGATTGGTCGATAGTGAAGTACTTACTACAGTTCATATTGTCGATGCCTTTGATGATTTTGAACACTTGAATTAAGTCGCCTCTTAATCTGCGCTGGGTTAAAGGAAATAGATTTAATTCTCTAAGACGCTCTTCGTATGGTTTGTTCTTTAGGCTAGGTATCATTTTGGTAACTCTACGTTGAACTCGTTCTAGCTTGTTTATATCTTTTTGGTAATAAGGGCACCAGGATTGAACGCAGTATTCCAGAAGAGGGCGGACTAAGGAATTGTAAAGGGTTAGGATAACTTCTTTGGATTTATGCTCAAATGACCTGCCTATAAAGCCAATTATTTTGTTTGCCTTCTTAACAACTTCTGAACATTGTTGACTCGGTTTTAGGTTACTCGATATTGTTACTCCCAGATCAGTTTCTCTGTTTACATTCTTAAGCTGAGTGCCATTCATCGAATAGTTTGCTTTCTCATTTAGGTATCCGACATGTAGTACTTTACATTTATCCGCATTGAAACTCATTTGCCAAATTTGGGCCCAACATGACAATTTATCTAGATTGTGTTGCATATCGTCAACTTGTTCTTTTGAGAGTACGCTATTTGCAATTTTTGTATCGTCAGCAAATTTTGAGATTGTGCAGGTGAGACCCTCATCTATGTCGTTGATGTAAATTAGAAAGAGAATTGGTCCTAGTACCGATCCCTGGGGTACCCCGCTACTTACATTGGTCCATTTAGATGCCTTACCGTTTATGACTACCCTTTGCTTTCTGTTGCTGAGCCAATTTTCTATCCCTTTCAACACACCGTCTTGTATTCCATGCGCTTTTAGTTTTAGCAGTAAACGTTTGTGGGGAACTTTGTCAAAGGCCTTTTGAAAATCAAGGTATATATATCTACAGCTTTACTCATCGTAGAGGTTGAGGATATCGTGGAAGAAGTCTAAGAGGTTTGTTAAACAGGAACGTTTTTTACGAAAGCCGTGTTGAGTATCTTTAAGTATGTTATTTCCTCTAAGTGATTTACGAGTCTGTCTCGTATGACCGTTTCTATCATTTTACATACAACTGAGGTTAAGCTAATTGGACGATACTGGTATGGGTAGGATTTGCTGCCTTTTTTGAATATCGGTGTTACGTTGGCTAGCTTCCACTGATCAGGCATAGTTCCAGACTGCAAGGATTTATTGAATAGTAATGTCAGTGGTTTGGAGAGCTCATTCTTAGCTTCCTTTAGAACTCTAGGCGAGATTGTATCAGGTCCTGGCGTTTTATTTACCTTGAGTTTATCTAAACAATTCAATACTTCTCTCTCTGTAACGGTGATATTGCTTAGAACATCTGAATTATCAATCTGAATCGGCGATGGTGTAGGGATATCACTGAGGTCTTCTGTTGTAAAAACTGATGCAAAGAAGGTATTGAGGGCATTACTCATTTGTACTTCGTCTTTGGTGTATTCTCCTTTTTCATCGACTAACGGTCCAACAGTTGAAGTAACTACTTTTTTCTTTCTGATATAACTATAGAATTCTTTCGGGTTTGTTTTACTTTGATTCGCAATATGTAACTCTAAGGTCTTTTTACTTTGCTTAATTAACTTTTTGGCTTTGCGTCGTAGCTCTACAAATTCACCCGTTCTTCGTCATTTTGTGAGGATTTTAATCTATCATTAGCAAATTTTTTAGCAAGCAGGCAGTTTGAAATATCTTTATTCCACCATTTGGGCTTATTATTATGGCCTGGACGCCGTATTTTCAATGGTATGCAGTCTTGCACTGCTTTTAGGTAAGTGGTTTCGAATAACTTCCAAGATGTATTTATGTCGTTATTGTTAATTAAAAAGCTCCAGTCAGTTTCTTTAAACATAGCTCTAAGTTTATGGAAGTTTGCTTTCTTGAAATTAGGGACTTTTTCGATGCTACTATTTTCGATGCTACTATTACAGTGATGACAAGGCCCTGCTACCAACTCGCTAATGTTAGCACGAAAATATACCACAGAATAAGGGAATAACAGGGAAAATAGGTAATAACTGAAGGAGGGGAGGTGGAGGAGTGATATTTGGCATGGCCCAGGGGCAAAAAAAAAAAAAATTGGGGGTGTTTTAAATGGATTTTTTTCCCCCTTACTCTTAAGAGTCTTCCCACAGTCTGCCGGGGGAACTCTTAAGAGTCTCCCGGCTGTTCCCGGGTTAAAGCCCGAATTGGCTTGACTTTAACCCAGTTGTTTACTTCCTCAACCCTGTGGAGTATGGCATAGTGGAGGAGCAGGGTTGAGTTGGCTTGATATTGGACACCCTTTTATGGCATATGGGTGTGAAATACGACACCATTTCCAGTCTATCGGAGATAATGATGGTAAAGGAAAATGTGGCTTTTATTTTTTGTAAGATGCATGATAATTATATTTTATCTGTCCTCTGTATTAAATCACGATCCTCTCCATCCCCAATTCCCTAGAGGTAGGACTTCATAATTATAGGCTACTATAGCTACCACTAACCTAACAGCATCCTTGGTCCCTTACTCTTTCTCTGTTATGTGAACGACATGGAACTGAGCGTCTCATGTAAATTATTACTGTATGCAGACGACAGCGTGCTTCTGGTTTCAGGAAAAGACCCAATAAGTATTGCCGCTTCACTTTCCAAAGAACTAGCATCATGTAGTGAATGGCTAGTGGACAATAGACTATCTCTTCACCTGGGCAAGACGGAAGCCATCTAATGTGGAACAAAACGCAAACTGAAAGACATTGTGGGCTTCTCGGTCAACTGTAATGATATTCCTATAACAACAGTGTCACAAGTTAAATATCTCGGACTGAAACTGGACGCGAGTTTGTCAGGTGAAACAATTTTGGAATCTATCCTGAGTAAGTGTAGAGCACGTATAAAATACCTGTATAGACAGGTGGGATGCTTGCCCGCGGCGACCAAAAAGACCCTCTGCCAAGCGCTTGTTCAATGTCATTTTGACTATTCTGTGTCATCCTGGTACTCTGCATCATCTAAATCAGCACAGCACAAACTTCAGGTCACTCAAAATAAAATGGTTAGGTTCATGCTGAACCTAGGACCCAGATCACATGTTGGCCAGGAACAACTTCAGTCACTAGGTATGCTCAATGTCTCTGACAGGGCCAAACAAATCAGGCTAACTAATGCCTTCAACATTTTCTATGACAGAGCTCCAGAGTATCTAAAGAATGATTTTGTTAAAGCAAATGAGAGGAGTGGACATAATACAAGAAACATGATGTTTAATTTTAAGGTCCCGAGAATCCAAGGACAGGGTAAGCAAACATTCTTCTTCACTGCCATCAAAGACTGGAACGACCTACCCCAGTCAGTCCGTGAAAAGAGAACACTGTATTCCTTCAGACGTAGCCTGAAGGAACACCTGAACCGGACAGCTGCGAGAAGGGAGCACCAAGCATTATGTCTACTACTAAATACGACATAAGAGATAGACAAACCAAACTGAAATGATTACTGATTACGGATTACTGATAATTACTATAGGATGTAAGGTATCTTAAAATAACCCCCTAGAAATACTTTCTCTAAAGTATCTATTTCTTTATCCTCCCCATTTCCCCAGCTAACCTAATCCCACAAGGACCCCAATGGAAATATGCTTAACGGCCTTATTGGGCTATCCTTAGTTGGAATTATGCAAGGCTGGTACATGTCATATTTATAACAAACTATGTGGTACCAACTCTGTAAATTGCTAACTGAATAAATATTATTATTATTATTAACCTCGAACAGTAGGCTACTTCCCTCCACTAAAAATAAAAATATTAATACAAAAAATACAAATAAAACAAAATAATAAAGTATATAAATAAATATAATAAAATAATATAAAAAATATAGCCTATATGTGAATACAAAGCAAGCGGTCAGTCTAAAGGAAGGACCAGAGGAAAAGGGCGGTAAGGAAAATGGGAGGGAGGGGGACAGGGGAGGGAAGGTGTCGGGTGTGTACGATACCCATCAGGGCTGCCAACACTACCACATTTGGGCGACCAGACATCTCAAACAATAAACCATTCCAACCAGTAGCTCTCTATAGTCTCAACCAGTAGTATATAATATATATATATATATATATATATATATATATATATATTATATATATATATATACCGGTATATATATATATATATTTTTTTTTTTTTTTTTTTTTCTATATTCCAACTTACTTCCTCTCGGGCATAGGCTGAGAGCCTTAACATTCACCGCTTTACAATGAACAGTGAAGCCCGTGAGGTCTTGTTCCAGTCTAGGGAGTGAGACATGTGAAGCACGTAGAGTACAACGAGCACCTGCCATCTTGCTTCACATGAGGCACGGTGCTCACTCATGGCCCGAAACGACCCCATCTCTGAAGCCACCTCGTTCCGTGCTTCACTGTCTCACCCCCTACACTCGGACTCTCACACTTACACACACAACGCCACCTGTTGTATATATATATATATATATATTTATATATATATTATATTTATATATATATATATATATATATATATATATATATATATATATATATATATATACCGGTATATATATATATATATATATATATATATATATATATATATATATATATACCCGGTATATATATATATATATTTTTTTTTTCTTTCTTTCTATATTCCAACTGCTCCCTCTCGGGCATAGGCTGAGAGCCCTTACAATCCACCGCTCAACACGGTGAAGCCCGTGAGGTCTCGTTCCAGTCTGGGGAGTGAGACATGTGAAGCATCCATTCATGGCTCGAAGCAGCTCCATCTCTGAAGCCGCTGGTTGCTTCGTTCAAGTGCTTCACTGTCTCACCCTCCAGACTCAGACCCTCACTCTCAGAATGCCACCTATATTGAGCAGTGACCTAGTATATAGGTCTATATCTTAAAATCATCCCTGCATAATAACGTACGTGGGCCACCTCCTATAGGCTACAGCACAGCTTTGGGTAAAATTGTTATGCCCTGTTTTTCTACAGGCTTAACTTGGGTAATGTGAGTTCTAACTGACTGGGTATAGAAGGCTGCATGCACAAAACAAGGTATGAGGAATAGAGAACACAAAATAAACACACGGTAACAAGACACACGATCACTTTTATTGATGAACACACTTCTATAGTTTCCTTGATGATGATTAATATGAAGCATAAGAAAGTATGAATACTCGTACAAGACAAATGATAGAATTGAACAACTAGCATTAAGTGGATCTGGATGGAGCCTAGTCTCCCACTTCCAACGTTCAGGTATTAATCATCTGATCACTAGATTTATTCACAAGTTGATATACTGGAGACCATAAATGTTACTTATAGATTCATATTCACTATTAGATTTATCACTGGTAGCTCTGATGCACAAGTAGTAGTTTACAGACTAGATTAGACACGCGTATTTTAGAGCACAGGAATTCTAGTAACCTCAGGGGGGTACTGCTCTAAGTTTTATATTCTTGTATCAGAAATACATAGAACGCAAATCAGTGGGCGAACATTCAGATATCACTAGGGTTTCACTTCTATGTAATAATATCTGGATATATGGGTAATTACGAGAGTTAATATCGCCTGTTAATTAATAAACACTGATACGCTTAGCACTTCCTAATGGAATGGTTATATGAGAATTATACTTGGGCAAAGATATAGCCACTTCATAGAAATATTAATAAGTGAGTCTCTAAATAGCACTGTAACACTGTAGTGCTGATAGAGTGAATCTTGGGTCGTATTTGATTGGTCTGGTCCTGGTTATCTTGCGTCCGTGAGGTTGGGGGCTAGCGACTGGTTCCGCGGCCGTCCAGATGGCCCATATGTAGAAGTTCTCAAAACGGATCTCTTGGCGATCGTTGCTGGCTACACTCTTATATCCCCACTGGTTTATGTGAAGGTTATAAGGTGCACGTAGATTTCCTTTACGTGGACAGATTCTTCTATCTCAATCTGCCACGGAGTCTGCCGGCTCTGGAACTCAATTCTCAGGAACAAAACAAGGGCAGAGCTAGAGGTCAACTTAAGGGGCCAGCCACTGGTTGGCGTCTATCTTTCAACTGATTTTACTGGGGGCTGGAGCTTGATTTATAGGTGTGGTTTTGGACCCTGTCGGCCATAGGGATATCGGGTTTTGATGGACTTATTTGAGCTCTCAATTGATACAGGAACTAGGTCAGGGGGTGATTACTGTTGTGGCACATGGCTGTATGGAGCCTTCATACTGTAATATAACTGAGCCTTAGTAAGAGGTACTATTTTGGCTATACTGGAAGTATTTAGGGGAGAAAAACCGGATCTACTTTGCGAGGAGGTTTGGGACAGCTGTGCTAGGAGCGTCTCTCTTAAATTGCTCAGTCTTCATTCTAGGGTATAGCTGAGGTGCTAATTTGGTTATTGGAGTATGCAAGGAAGGTTAATGGTTTATTTTGGGTTAATAGAGGTTAGTAAGGGTGTTAGTCATACATGGTTAGTTCATTGATAGGAAGAATTCCTGTGCTACCTGGCAATGACCCGGAAGTCAAAACAGGGGTCAGGTATACCTCCGCAGGGGTAGGGGTCTCCCTCCTCGGGTGGTTGAAAGGGGTAGGTGGGTTTGTAATAACCCTCTGTTTATGAGACAGATGTGGGTGTTTGTAATACCAAAACCGAAGGTGCCTTGATCAGCTGGTTTACTTGGTTAGGTTGTTAATTGTATGGGTGGTTGGATGTGGTGGAGACTGGGTTGCTAACTCTGCCACATTGATCTGGAAGTATGGCAATAGAAGTTAGTCGCTGGTGAGGCGGCTAGCCTCGCACGGACGATCATTTGGTACAGGGTTGTGAATGGGTTGTGAGGGAATCGATGGCATGCAAAGGGTTAGTAAAGTTCTAATGGTGTTCCTTCCTACTGGGGGAAGGTAGGCTGGATAGGAGTATATATACAAAAGGTTTGAGAAGGTTAGTAACGGAAAAGTTAAGGATATTCAGGGGGTATGCTTGAGAGGCTAGGTCGGAAGGGAGTGGAGGAGCGTGGGGGGTTAACGAGAGGGAGAGGGTTAACCCCTTCGGCACCGCGCGGCCATCCCGCTCAGTAGGCCTACATACCGCTCCCTCCCACCCCGCCCCCATCCCTCCCACGCGCATTATCCACCCACTAAACCTTGCCAAATACCCATTAATTTGTATAGTAGAGTAGTTAGGTACAACAGGATAGCAGTATTATAAGTATTAGAAGTAGTAGTAGTATCAGTAGTCGAAGTTATCAAATATTCCCTACTAAATACACGTAAATAATAATAATGATGATAATAATAATAAATGGCATAATAATGCATATGAAGACCAAGATGGCGAATGAACGGAGACACAAAAACACTATAATCCTGCGTGGGTGGGGCCTAGGGGAAGACTGCCCTGGGGGAAAATCTGCCCCTCATTAGGCGAGAGATACCGTGACGTCACGGTCCTCGGTGACGTCACAGGGCTCTGGTTGGCTGCTGGGGAAAGGGGCGGAGCTTCCTGTATCCCCAGTGTGACATACAGTACCGTAGATAGAGCCCCAGGCAGCAAAACCGACTGGCAGCATTTCCTTTAATTTATCACGTACGTGTGTACGGGACGGTATATTTTACTGAAGCGCTTATTACGTACATGTGTACGTGACGGTGCCGAGGAGGTTAAGGGGGTTACGTGGAAGTTTGACCCTAAGGTCTCTGGGCGTAGGGGTGGCATTAGGCTACAGTTGGTATCGTAGCTAGGGGGTTAATGACAGGGAAGGTACGTTAGCCAAACGCTACCGGGGGATGAGCAATAAGTGGTGGTATATGAGTTTGGAAATGATAGAATCATGTGGACTGTGGGCTGTGGGGAAGAGGAGGTTAACTGTAGGTGTGTGCTTGACTGTGGATAAAAGTAGAGAAAAACATGGTGTATTATTACTCGTCAATACGATGGTTATGGACACTGTTACTCTGACACTATTTCTTGCTGATTCTAGTTGTTCCTGGGAATTGAGTTTTCTATGACATATATATCAAAGAAAGCGGCAGTTCGTAGGGGTAGCTTCGGTATTGTTTCGTGGTGGAAAGGCGTCGAGACAATGGTAAAAGAGGGTGGTGTATACAATCTCTGGTTGGGGTAAGAATTAGAGTTACTGCATGGTGGTTAACATCTGCAGTCATTTCTGTCTAGGTCTTACAGGAATAATGGTTATATATACACTGGTGTACCCGTGGGTATCATAGTTTCTTATCAATTATGACATGGGGTTTTAACAGATTACTTCTCGGATGGAAGAACATACATAGATTTATGGGGGCGGTTGGTCTTCAGAAACTTAGTCTGGCAAGACAAGGTATTTTAGGGGGTTAACATATTCCTTCTCGGATGGAAGAACATACATAGATTTATGGGGGCGCTTGGTCTTCAGAAACTTAGTCTGGCAAGACAGGGGGTTAACATATTACTTCTTGGATGGAAAAACATACATAGATTTAGGCCTGTCTGAACTGGTTGGCACTGGCTCAACCTAGGGACAGGGCATGGGTGTATTACATTAAGGTGTATTCATGTTCATCATCATGTAGGTAGAGGTGTAGGACACGAGGGGTAGTGCATACGCGAGGTGGGAGAAGGGTCAGTGGTTGGAAGTGATAGGCAGCTAGGTGTGGTTTGGAGCTGCGCTTCGGCCTGTCTTAACTGGTTGGCTTGGTCACCTGGTCCTTTCGTTCTGTGGGCCTTTCCTTTGGGTGTTTCTGTTCCCGTTTCCTGGTGGTGCTCGCTCGTGGCTTCCGTGGTGGGCTTCTCGTTCTGGGGCATTTTAAAAATCTTAATTGACCACTTGTGAGTTTCATGCTATAAGCAATTTGAAGCTGTAGACCTCGATATTTAACATAATTTCCGGTTAAAATTGGTTGTAGTAGGCTAGGCCTACACTTGTAAAGATACAAAACCCATTTCAACATTATTTTTATCCATCAGAAGCCTACATTATTATTGCATGCATTTCTGTTTAATAACGATGTTTAGGCTACTGCTCCAACTTCCTTATAGCGGGAAACTTTCAAGTGATCAATTGTGCTAACACCGATCGATTTATTAAAATGTGTAACCTAATGGTTGTAGGAAACAGTAACACCTGGCCGAGCGTTAACTATAATTATATAGGCTAGACTATACATTTTGGTTGTGTTAATGATTAATTTAATACTGCTACTACGTCTGTATATAAACAAATGATTACATAGAATAGAGGGCCAGCCGGAGGTATAGCGACTATATAGGACTTTTGACCGTGACTGCATGCAATGTAGGCAGTTAGGTGGATTACCCTCTGTGTAGGTGAGTCACAAATAAAAACGGTGGGGGAAGCCAGGCAAATGAAACAGGAGTTCCAGCAACTCCTATCATATGCCTATATGTGGCCTCCCTGGGTACTGCCCTGCTCGATTTGAGCCTACAATCTCCCCATCATGAAATGATGGGGAGATTGTTCATTATTAGGCCACAATCAATATTCAAGAGAACAAATATTTATCAAACAAATCCAAACTTAATGTTCATGACTTAATTACTCACGTACAGTCTACGACAGAACTGCTGTCATGGCCTGAGGCAATGTATTAGTTCACTTATCTTTTAATAGATGGCCCTTTAATCGCTTCTAATAAAAGGGGGCAGGGTTAATATAGAGGTTGGAAGGAGGTGTCAAACGTGTATGTGTGTGTGTGTGTGTGTTCTAGAACAGCACGCAGAATAAGTTTATTTTCACATAACACAGGCTATATTATGAGATTAGCTCATGCTGGATCACAAATAAGTAACACACATCAGGTGTTGCGTTATTTATGGAATTTAATATACAGACAATCAAGTTTATATCCTTCGCACTTCCCATTCCCGCTCCTCCCCCTCTCCCTTTCACCCCAACTCTCCTTCTTCACCCGCTTTCTCTCCCCTCCCTCCCACCTCTCTCTCTCTCTCTCTCTCTCTCTGTGTAAGGTATTAAGGATTGGAAATCGTAATTTAGATGCTAAATACAAACTTGACAATGTAGAATTGGATAACTCAGAGTGTGAGAAGGATCTGGGGGTGCTCGTTAGTAATGATCTGAAACCCAGAAAACAGTGTATAAGTGTTAGGAATATGGCAAATAGAATTCTAGGAGTCATATCTAGGAGTGTTAGCAACAGGACTGCTGAAGTTTTCTTTAAACTATACTTAGCTCTAGTAAGACCCCATTTGACTATGCCTGTTCAATTTTGGTGCCCTTATTATAGAATGGATATCGACCCTTTAGAGG
>CM064487.1:26758087-26785587 GCA_032716605.1 Paralithodes platypus
AGTGTGCTGGGGGGGGGGGGGGGTTTGTTCTCTTCATGGGTGGGGACGGTAAGGAAGGGGTGACGGACTGGCACCACCACGTCCCTTCTGCCTGGGGTATGAGTAGTAAGGGGGACTGGGCAGGGCCCACCCCGTTCCTACCTTCTGGGGTAATAATAATAATAATAATAATAATAATACTTTATTTCAGACTCACACAGTACAGAGGGGACCATACTGGGGTCCATATATACCTTACAGTAACATAAATATATATAAATATATATAAGCTACTGTACATAGGCTACATAAAATAAAAAGAAATTAAATAATACCCTGCTTGCTATCATGTAGTTCACAGCACTGCCTCAACCAAAAACAGTGGTCATCAAACTACTGTGTTACCAAAACCACTGTCCTAATTGTGTACAGTACCATGCCTCACATCATTTAGCTTCCGGTACAGTATGTTGCTACAGTACAGTATAGGAATATCGGTACTGTACTGCACTATGAGGATCAGTACCGGTATGCTAATTCTGTAGAGTAGCAGACCTGAAATCATTACTTAAGGTTAAATATAGAGCAACTTCCTCCAGTGTGCCTGGATCCTGGAGGTGTACACTATGCTTGTGTAGTAGGAGTAGGGGGTAAACCCTATGCAAGGACTTTCACTTCTGGGTGTACATAAAGTTTATCAAAAATATGAAAAAACACTAAAGGCAGTGTCCAAAACCTAATCAAAAATAACCTATGCATCAAAGCTAAAAAACACTGCCCAAAACACCAAAAATAATTACGTTAACCGTAAAAATAGAACCCCTGATTAACGAAAATCTAGGCTAGGCCAACGTATGACACTGTTGCCAGACACCCGTGTCGCCGACCGGTGGGATCAGAGCGACTTCAAGGAGTAGGCAAAAGCGAAAGCAAGACGAAGTATACTTGAGGTGGACAGGCTTTCCACACGTCGATGAAAGACGAGGGAGGTGTGCTATAATGGGGAGTGGCCCAATAAAGCAGCAGTTGTAAGAGAATAAAGGCATGTGCCCCAAACTCAAACAATAAGCCAAGTCCAACTCAAGAATACTGCGAAATGCCAAAAACGCACCTTATTTACCGAATAAAACAATCATAAAAGGCAGTGCAAAATTACCCTAAATGAGCATTAAACCACATTAACAATGCAAATACTGCCTGTAATCCACAAAGTGATGTTACATAAGCAAAAAGTGAAAATTAAACCACAAAATAGAAAAAGTGAAGTAGGCCTAGACTCCCAACAATTGCAAAGCAATCACCTTCAAACAGGTACATAATAGTCTCCAGTTCACTACTCACCCTCCAAACACCAAGAATTTTGCCCAAAAAGCATGTCTAAACCACGGAATCATCCTTCTAAAACTTCAAAAGCCCTGAGAAGGCTCACAACTCACTTAACCCTCTCCGCCATATGACGCGATTTTGAGCCGATTAGGGATACTTTAAAGCCTTTGTTACCATCAGGGGTATTTAGAAACCTTTAGTTTAGTTACTTCAACCTCTGCAGTTGTCTTTGAGTTAGCTGTGGGCAGAAAACTAATTTTGGAGAGGTAATTATAAGTGTTATGCCCGGTCCAAATTGGAACGCGAGATATTCTTTGTACAATGAGCAGCTCTCTAACTGGATAGGTATACCTTAAACTTTAACCCTTATTTAGCGGGTGGTAAGGTATTTTACACTGTACCGCTCAGCGGGCATAATCCCGAAATATTCGCTCAATTTCACTCGCCCTAGCGCCGTTACTATGGCTCCAATGCGAACGAAACGATCATTTTTGGAAAGAGCAACTCTTCGTCTCCCCATATAAGTCTATGAATGGATGTTATGAATGAGTGTGGAGGGTGGGAAAGAGGTGAGGAAGAGGAGGTACTTTTTGGTCTATTTCCCGGGCGCGTTCGGTTGCGTTCGCTTTGGCCTGACTTCGGCCTCTCGCGCGTCTACTATTCCTTCGGTAATCGGTCTTATTTTTCTCTTATTTCTCCTTATTTCTGTATTCTCTCTCTCTCTCTCTCTTTCTTTCTCTCTCTCTCACTCCTGTCTGTCTGTCTCTCTCTCTCTCTCTCTCTCTCTGGCTCGCTCGCTTTCCCTCTCTCGCGCGCTCTGTCTCTCTCTCTCTTCCTCATCCGTATATGTAATTCTCATTATTATTTTCTCTAATCTCTCTCACTCCTCCTGTCTGTCTGTCTGTCTCTCTGGCTCGCTCGCTTTCCCTCTCTTGTGCTCCCTTTCTCTCTTCCTCATCCGTATTATGTATTTCTCATTATTATTTTCTCTAACTAATCCCTCTATTTCATTTATTTGCTTGTAATATTTCTGTATTATTATATCTTTTTCACTCTTTCTTCAGTTCAGTTTCTGTATTCTCTCTATACGGTGGGAATGGTATTTCGTATGAGGGATGTGCAGCACAAATATTCAATCTTTCGTTGTTTGGTTGTTTGTATTACCGTAAGAAATTTACTGAACGCCTGCAAATAATACGCTATAAAATGCTTGCAATCAAACTCTCAAGCAATTTCAAGGTCACATGCAATTATAAATGTAGGCTATAGGTAGACCCAGAGAGGAAGAGACAAGAGAGAGAGAGAGTGTCGTGATAATATAACAATGTTACATATGTATCATATATATATGAAAAAATAATATATACGGTAGGCCTACATCTGTTCCCCAATCATATAATGCCAAGCACAAATATTCAATCTTTCATTGTTTGTATTACCGTAAGAAATGTACTGAACGCCTGCAAATAATACGCTATAAAATGCTTGCAATCTCTCTATTTTCTCTAATCTCTCTCACTCCTGTATCTCTCTCTCTCTCTCTCTCTCTCTCTCTCTCTCTCTCTCTGGCTCGCTCGCTTTCCCTCTTCCTCATCCGTATTATGTATTTCTCATTATTATTTTCTCTAACTAATCCCTCTATTTCATTTATTTGCTTGTAATATTTCTGTATTATTATATCTTTTTCACTCTTTCTTCAGTTAAGTTTCTGCATTCTCTCTCTCTCTCTCTCTGTTTCGCTTGCTTTGCAGGAATTTTGTTTTTGTTTTATATATAATATATAATAATTTACTTATCATTACTTACTATATCGTATAAACAATAGTAGGTAGCCAACTTACCATAATACCGATACACCAAACCGATCCGCATGCGGTTTTGTTTATCACCTGTTTACTAAAGTGCCACCATTATCGATTTTCTTGGAGCCGACTCGAGCGGGAGGGTTACCAATTGAAGTTAAATCCGCTAGCATATATTGTTAGATGTAAGACATGATAAATACCACTAGAAATATGAATTGGCAAAATCCATATAATATCACTTCGAAATTGTTCTGAAATTTCAAAACAAAACCGCTAGTGTAAGTCATTGCTGCTAGATCGAAGTAAAGGTCTCTAGATCTAGCGGAAGTCGCTATACGTATTGGCAGTACTGCACACTCATTCATTTCATTCATTCATTTTCTATTGAGCTCGTCCTGGAATCTTTACGACTCTGAATCTTACGATTGCCGACGGTGATACGTTGTTGACATTGTTGTTGATGTTCCAGTGGAGGGATGAACAAATATTGTCCTTGTCCAATAATAGCTATTTCATAGTCCCACAGGACTTATTTTGATATATTTATCAAATTTATTGAACGCCTGAAAATAATACGCTATAAAATGCTTGCAATCAAACTTTCAAGCAATTACAAGGTCACATGCAATTATAAAAAGGTATATTGTAGACCACAATCTTCGCCAAGCTTCGTTGTTGCTTGTATTATCGTGAGAAATGTACCATACACCCTGGTTATCGTGAGAAATTTACCGAACGCCTGCAAATAATACGCTATAAAATGCTTGCAATCAAACTCTCAAGCAATTTCAATGTCAAATGCAGTATAGGTAGACCCAGAGAGGAAGAGAAGACAGAGAGAGAGGGGAAGTCAAAAACATCTGCTAGGTGTGATTTCCCCTGAGAGGGAAGAGATTAGTTAGGGGCGTGCCCTGGCCTACATCAGACAAGAGTACAAAGGAGTACAAACAAAGAGAGTGAGAGAGAGAGAGAGAGTCGTGATAATATAAAAATGTTACACATGTATCATATATATGAAAACATAATATACGGTAGGCCTACATCTGTTCCCCACAATCATATAATGCCAAGCACAAATATTCAATCTTTCGTTGTTTGTATTACCGTAAGAAATTTACCGAACGGCCTACAAATAATACGCTATAAAATGCAAAGGAAATTTCTTGTAGAGTGCAATTTTGAGGACGTAATGTGCTCTGAGAGAGAGCGGAGCGGTGATTAGGAGCATAAATTACCTCAAGACCGCTCGCCACACAGGGAATTATATAAGGAAATTACCGTATTTTAGGGTTTTTTCACTCGTGTTTTACGATCGTTGAAAGACAACCAGTGATCGTAAAAGGATGGTTCGGGTGTCATTGGAAAGCTCAATTTACGCACTTTCAGGATACATACTTGTATTACGCTCTGGGTCTTGTTTATGCATGAAAAAGAGCACGGAACAACCCCATTTAGGGTAAAAAAAAAAACCCGCTGGGCGGCACAGTGAAATATACTCCACCAGCCGCTCGTAAGGTGATAAAATGCTTGCAATCACATTTTCAAGCAATTATAAAATATAAATTGTACTTACCAACACCCACACCAGTATGTTCTTCGTCAGGAACGTCTCCAATTTGCTCAAGGGTCTGTCCAATATCAACCACAACATCCACCCCACGCAAATTATGCTTGGGGTGAAAGCCTATGATCGGGTTATTTTCGTCTTCCGAGTCATCCACACTACCAAAACTCTCACCCAGACCTTCGACGGTTTCATCCAACAGCTTATTAGAAAGTTCTGAAGAGTTCAGCATGATATCTAGTTCCTGGGTGGTAAGCCGGGCGTGGTTAGTAGGGTGGCGCGACGCACTACTAGGGATGGCGGCCACCGAATCGAACACGGGCAAATCTTGACCTTCCATTATGGCTGCTTGAGGGTCACTTAGTCACGGTCACGCAGTGGGGATGTGTGGGTGGGCCCTTGTAGTACACCGCCTGACCACCAAGTTTCGCTTTCCACCTAAATTAGGGCGGGAATACGCCCACGGACTTAAGTCCGACCCCGCCATTTAGTCCAATTTTTCTCGTATCGGACTTAAGTCCGACCCCGCTAAATAAGGGTTAATAAAGACAACACGGGGAGTAAGCCACAGGTAACAAGTTAACATCTTTATTCAGTTTAACACCTGGTTCAGGAGAGCACTATATTTATACCTGTAACCTGGAGATCATCAACAACTAAAAATAATTGACTACAATAATCAGTTACAAGTAAGCAATAGGATCGACAATGGTCCGGACTCAAGTAAAATAATTCTAGGATACAATTATAAGGTATCCCAAAATGGTGGAGTACATCCTACCAAATAGCAGATCTCAACAAAAGACAAGAGTGCACTAATGGCAAATGTCTATCATGCATGATGTCCCCGTATAGTGACGTAACTGTCTAAAGCAATAATGGCCAAGTGGTCATCACAAGAAGTTAAAGGCTCACAATATTTAATACTATAGGTGTGCTAGATTCACCGGGCAAAGATTAATCCTTAACTCTAATTGTGTACTAGCAGTGCTGAAGGCTGAGGCAACAATCGTCAGCTAATAGAGTGAAATCTATTCGAGTTATGAACCTGACAGAATGTTAAATGATTAGGCTAGAAGTTAACAAAGACTAGATTACGTTAAATATGTTTGTGTTTGATGCTATGGGTCTTAATATAAGCACGTCTGTCGGGCTATGGGACAAACCGGGAATGCATATATAAGATCCCCTGATAGGTATGTATAATGGGTCCCGGCAATGGGCTAATTGCATTTAAGTAGGGAGAGAAATACCTCTCGCAAGACGTAATGTTCTAGACTGAAGATCTTCTAACAACCCTGAGTCAACTCTATACCCATAAATGGTACCAAAGCACTTAAGGAGAGCTGTATTAAGAGGAGGGATAAATCAGGATCCTGAGTCACAAGATGATTCCAGACCTTGGCGCCTACCACGGGACAACTGTTCCTCTTCACTCCCACCTGCAGATCCCCAAGATATGCTGGAGTTCTGCTACAAGGTTTTAGACTAGCATAATGATCTACCTTGGCAAGCAGTCTAGATAGGACATTTGTATCTAATCAAGGTAAGTGTCTTCCTTCTGCTAGTTAACTATCAAACTGTTCAAAAAAACCAGAAAACGTTTTCAAATTGTCCTCATGAGCATATTCATCTCACTAACCCTCCTCATATGTTACCGGTTTCTCAGACACCCTACCATAGCATTCTTATGCCAAATTCTGTATCCAGGAAGTACTCCGCTTTGAAGTAGAACCATGTCTGGACCCCAGAAGGATCACGAAATAATCCGTAGAACTGCTTGATTAGTGTATGGGTTTATGTACTCAGCTTAATATTCACCTGAATCAGTTTAGGGTTAATTAAGGGTGGAGCAAGCAACGGGGTTTTATTAAAGTGTTCATAGTATCACTACTGTACTAGAAAGTGGAAGACACCCTCAGCTATCCAGATATCAAGGTATTAGTTTTAGATGTACAGAATAGCATGACTGCACATTAGACTTTCAAAAGTCTGTGGTGAGAATGCATTGAAATCATACTTGACTTTGGACAGAAGGCGCCTATGCATGCTCACTTTCTTCTGTTACAATTTGAGCTCCGACCTATGTCTTTTCCTGTTATCCAACATTTTCTTTCAGGATATAATAGGATTCTAGAAAAGGATATTTCTAAAAGCATACTATCATAATATAATTTTGTAACATACTAATGTGCTTACCGAACTCACCGATAATCACACTTGTTTGCATTACCTATAATGTTTTGGAATTGTTATTTATCTATGTGAGATTACACTAGCCTAACCAAAGTCTAGTGTTTTGAAAATGAACTCCCACCCGAAAAAGCGGCCCACCCCTAGTCGAGTTATCTGACTATGTGGCGGCGCTCGACATCATGAATTTCAGCTCAATGTCTAAGAAGACAAGTGGTCAGAGACAGCGAGCTATACTGCTCCAACCAGGTGAAATACTGAAAAATCTCAGCTCCCTCCTTCCATCACACAACTCAATTATGTAAAGAGGTTCCGCCATCCGACATTCAAGAAACTACTTACAAGGATGTTATGGTGTTATTCACTCTGTTTATGCCCTCCTATAACTTGTTTACCTCTTCTTATTAATGATACGTAAATATTTTGGCTAAAAACACACGTGTATAATAACCCTCATCCCGCTAAGAAAATGTGATGGGGGGAACACATGAGACAGCAGTCCACCACAGTTAGAATGGAACAGCCGGTTCGTGGTATACTTGATAAAGTCAATCGTTGAAGATTCTTCTGTGGTGCAGCAGCTCGCCTGATGTGAATAATCCAACAAGTTGCATAGTGGAAAATACCCATGCCTACCGTATTTTTCGGCTTATAACGCGATGTTTTATAGACTACCTCATTATACAATGAATTTAAAAAAGTATAGCCATAAAACCAACCTCGTAATTATCCACTATATCTGTTTACATTTTGGCTGTTCATCAATACTGCTCTGTTTTGTACGCATACTGTAAACTATTGTAAACTACCAAAGTACATAGTCGTAATATTTTATATAAATTAAACAATATCAAAGTGTGTATATTACAATAACCCAGAACGAGAAGCCCACAGAAGCCATACGAAATAGAAAAAAGAAAAGGTGACAGAAACGAAACAGTGACCGACCTGACCGAGCGCATTCAGAAACAATCGCAGGGCTAAAGCCCAGGACACCCATTTACTTTTCTAATTTACCGTACACTAACGTGTCTAAACTACATTGATGAACAGGAATATACATTCATATTAAAAACACCCATGCCTGTCCCGACGTTGAGCCAATGCCAACACATCAGACAGCCATAATTATATCTATGTATGTTCTTGCATCCGAGAAGTAGATGTTATATATCTTAGAAGTTCAAACACCCACGCTTGTCTCTAGACCTCTTATATCATTTTCCATGACGAGTATAGATATGTGTAACCCGTGCTCAGTCACCCCTTGCATTGTTCCTCTAGTAACTAAGTATAATATTAACTGCCACCAGCATTGATGCGACATAGCGGCAGTGTCCTTGTGTCGTATTGTGCCAAGTACAGATCAACCAGGTTTCATCACCTTATTAGGACGACGACTATAATGTCATCGTTCATCGATGTATGCAATCCTTAGGTTAAGTATTTTATCCGCCATTGTGTTCACCTTTTTCCATTTACTTTCCACAATTGTCATACGTCTTCCCCTTGCCTCCTTCGTATCCACAGTCCACACTACGCCAATTTACTTCGTGTCTTACACCTCTTACCCCAACCAGAGATTATATAAGATAACCTGGTTATCAGTATCTGTCATAAGTACCCCGAAACAATAACTAAGTACCCCTACGAACTGCCGCTGTGGTTGGTATTTTATATTTAATAGAAAACGCAGTTCCCAGGGCCAACTAATAGTATCCATAACCCTCTGACTGATCACATAACTCTATCTTTTCCAGACTCATATACCACCCCATAGTTGCATTCCCCGGTAGCATTTGGCTAACGTATTCTACTGCCTTTTCAAACTTCCATATCAATTGTAGCCTAATGCCACCCCCACGCCCAGGGACCTTAGGGGCAAAATTTCCCTGTAGCCCTTGAACTCTTACCCCCCCCCCTCTCATTAAGACACCCGCGCTTCTCGACTCTTGTCCGACCTAGCCTCTCTCTCATACCTCTTGAAGATCCTTGAATTGTCCGTTACTAACGCTCTCCAACCTTTTATATATATACTCCTATCCAGCCTACCTTCACTTAGTAGGCCAGAACAACATTAGAACTTTACTAGCCCCTTGCATGCCATCTATTCTCTTACAACACATTCACAACCCTGCACCCAATGGTCGTCGGTGCGAGGCTAGCCGCCCCGCCAGTAACTAACTTCTATTGCCATACTTCCAGATAAATGTGGCAGAGTTAGCAACCCAGTCTCCACCATATCCAGCAAAACCTACAATTAACAACCAGCCGAGTAAAACCAGCTAGCTAAGGCACCTTCGGTTTTGGTATTAAAGACACTCACATCTGTCTCATACACAGAGGGTTATTACAAACACTGGTGATATGGCAAGCCCCTAGCCACAGCCGCCCGGACGACTATATCAGAGAGAGGGCGCCCAGCTCCCCCTTTTTGCCCACCCGAGGAGGGAGACCCCCACCCCCGCGGAGGTATACCTGGCCCCTGTTTTGACTTTCGAGTCATTGCCAGGTAGCACAGGAATTCTTCCTATCAATGAACTAACCATGAATGACTAACACCTTTACTAACCTCTATTACCTCACAATAAACCATTTACCTTTCTTGCATGCTCTGATCACTAAATTAGCACCTCAGCTATACCATAGAATGAAGATTGAACAATCTAGAGAGACGCTCCTACCACAGCTGTCCCCATCCTCCTCGCAAAGTAGATCCAGTCTCTCTCCCCTAAATACGTCCAGTATAGCCAAAATAGTACCTCTTACTAAGGCTCAGTTATATGAAAATATAAAGGCTTCCTATCGCCCTGTGCCACAACAGTAAATACCATCTTACCTAGTCCCCATATCTATTGAGAGCTCAATTAAGTCCATAAGACTCGAGATCCCTACTGTCTACAGGGTCCAGAACCGAGCCTATAAATCTAACTCCCACCCCCAGTCAAATCAGTTGAAAGCTAGACACCAACCAGGGGTCACTACCCTGCAGTTAATTTCTAGCTCTGCCCTTGTGTTGTTCCGGAGTGAGATCCCAGAACCGGCAGACTCCGTGGCAGATTTGGATAGAAGGACCTGCCCACGTATTGAAGAACTTCACACATATGGCCCCCCTGGACGGCCGCGGAACCAGTCGTTAGCCCCCAACATCATGGACGCAAGATAACCAGGACCAGACCCATCAGATACTACCCAAGATTCCCTTTAGGAGTACTACATATTACTGTGCTGTTTAGAGATTCACTAATTAATATTTCTACGAAGTGGCTAAGACCTTGCCCAGTGTAACTCATACTTAACCATTCCATTTGGGACGTACTAAGCGATCAGTGCTCTTTAATTAACAGGCGACCTTGACTCTCGTAATTACCTTATTCAGATATTAAAACTCTAGTGATATCTAACGTTCGCCCACTGATTTGCGTTCTATGTATTTCTGAGACAAGGATATAAAACTTAGATCAGTACCCCCTGAGGTTACTAGAATTCCCGTGCTCTAAAATACGCGTGTCTAATCTAGTCTGTGAACTACTACTTGTGCACCAGAGCTACCAGTAATAAATCTAACAGTGAATATGAATCTATAAGTAACATTGATGGTCTTCGGTATATAAACCTGTGAAATCAAAGCCAGTGATCAGAAGATTAATACCTGAACGTTGGAAGTGGGAGACTAGGTTCCATCCAGATCCACTTATGCTAGTGTTGTTCAATTCTATTATATTGTCTTACACAAGTATTCTGCAGTGGTATATCAATAAACGTGATCATGTAACTTGCTACCATGTGTTTTTTTGTGTTCTCTATTCCTCATATCTTGTATTGTGCATGCAGCCTTATATACCCAGTCAATTTAGAACTCACATTACCCAAGTTAAACCTGTAGAAAAACAGGGCATAACAATAAGTATTAATGCTATTAATGGTACAATGAATATTTTAGTGACGGAAACACCTCAAATACATGCGCACAGGGAGAGGTGTCTAATTACCCCCATGCGCACTTGTTAGGTTAAGAGTCCGAGAACAAAAAAAAAAAAATTAAACCGATTTTTTTTTTTTTTTTTTGCCCCTGGGCCATGCAAAATATCACTCCTCTACCTCCCTCCTTCCCCACTTTCCTCCCCTCCTTCAGTTATCACCTATTTTCCCTGTTATTCCCTTATTCTTGGGTATATTTTCGTGCTAACATTAGCGAGTTGCAAGCAGGGCATTGTCATCACTGTTAGCAAGCGAGTGCAAGAGAGAGAGAGAGAGTATCGATCGACAGTGTCTCTCCAGCCTTGGGGGAAATTGGCGGGAAAGGAGGTTGCCTCAGCCATACATTATGTAACTCGCGACCTATATCGCTGATTTTGACCATCCAAAAGCTGTTTCCACTTGTTTTATTGTTGTAACAGGTTAATACCTTTATAATCAACCTATAATAGGCGCATATGGAGAAGTATTAATGCTATTTATGGTAAAATTAATATTTTAGTGATGGAAACAGCTCAAATACATGCGCACAGGCAGAGGTGTCTAATACACCCCATGCGCACTTCAGAGGTTAAGGGGAGATGAGCTACTTTTCTGGTCCCCTTTCTTCCTCATGTTTAGTCCCATTATTTTTCAGATTATAAAACGTTTGGCCCATTAGTTTGTCGATTTTAAGACCTTTCGCCCCATTTCTTTGTCAATATGACTTTTCGTGTCATTTAGGTGTCAATTTTTTCCTGGCGAGCGATAGCGAGCCTGTACTTTAAGAGAAACCGGCCTTCGTCCGGGAAATGTTTCTATCGAAAAATCTACAAATTTATCTTGAAGGAGGGTCTTGGGTGGGTGTTATTTAAGCTTGATGGAGGTCTAGCGAGAAAACTAATAAAATAATAAAAATATACATGAGCAAATAAATACGCCCATCTCCCCTTAACCCGGGAACTGCCGGGAGACTCTTAAGAGTTCCCCCGGCGGACTGCGGGAAGACTCTTAGAGTAAGGGGGAAAAAAATCCATTTAAAACCAAAAAAAAAAAAAAAAAATAATAATAATTATTTTATTTTATTTTTTATTTTTTGCCCCTGGGCCATGCCAAATATCACTCCTCCACCTCCCCTCCTTCCCCACTTTCCTCCCCTCCTTCAGTTATCACCTATTTTCCCTGTTATTCCCTTATTCTGTGGTCTATTTTTGTGCTAACATTAGCGAGTTGGTAGCAGGGCGTTGTCATCACTGTTACCAAGCGTGGGAAAGAGCGAGAGAGAGACTATTGCGTAACAGTGTCTCTCCAGACAAGGGGAGGAGAGGAGAGGAGGAGGGGTTGCCTCAGCCATACATTATGTAAATCCCGGCCTGTATCGCCGATTTTGACCATCCAAACGCTGTTTCCACTTGTTTTATTGATGTAACAGGTTAATACCTTTTTAATCAACCTATAATAGGCGCATATGGATAAGTATTAATGCTATTTATGGTAAAATAACTATGTTAGTGATGGGAACAGCTCAAATACGTCAGCACAGGAGTGTGGTGTCTCATACCCCCCATGCGCACTTCTTAGGTTAAAGGTTACATCACAAGAGCGCGCTTTCTGCAACTGTTATGGTCATTCTGGTCCGGCGATTTCAAAATTAAAGCAACATAGGAGTTCAGTTACCGGAACGTACAGTCGCGCTAATAAGTGATGTCTCGGCACCAAGTATGTTTTGATTTATAATTGGTATCGGCAATATCTAAGCTTCATTTCTTCATATCGAGTGAAATATACAAACATGTTCCTACACTTACCACCCCTATTCAACATCTGACAGACATTAATACAGCACAGAACAAGCCAAACGTAATAACAGCTGGGACATGACTTATTAGCGCGACCGTACAATCATATACTGTACCTACAGCATAGTTTGCCACTCCAACAGCTTCCTCTCTCTCCAACACCCCCTCTCCCTTCTCTACACTCTTCAGAAAATAGGAAAAAGTAGAAAGTAGCCTACGAGGTGCCGTTGTAAAGGCTTATCCCTCCATACCTTCACCTGACCTGTTAGCCTACGTGAGTTGCAGTTGGGATGTGTGTACATGCTTAGATTGATATGCAGGATTCGAAGTTGCATAATAAATCGTAGGCAGTGTCCACCATTCTTTAACTGTCTTCGTGGTGCGATGCATAAGGTGTTGATATTCGTTGTGAGCATCCTGGGTTCGAATCCACGGACTGCCACATGTGTTTGTAAATTTCATAAATCGATTTTAGGAGTATAGTTGGTTGTTGGAAGGAACATAATAATTGATATTGGTTCAGGAGTGATTTATCGAGAGGACTTCCCTAGTGGTTAAGGCCCCATTAATTGCTCTTTCCATTCACATATGCATAGCCTACGTGAGTTGCAGTTGGGATGTGTGTACATGCTTAGATTGATATGCAGGATTCGAAGTTGCATAATAAATCGTAGGCAGTGTCCACCATTCTTTAACTGTCTTCGTGGTGCGATGCATAAGGTGTTGATATTAGTTGTGAGCATCCTGGGTTCGAATCCACGGACTGCCACATGTGTTTGTAAATTTCATAAATCGATTTTAGGAGTATAGTTGGTTGTTGGAAGGAACATAATAATTGATATTGGTTCAGGAGTGATTTATCGAGAGGACTTCCCTAGTGGTTAAGGCCCCATTAATTGCTCTTTCCATTCACATATGCATAGCCTACGTGAGTTGCAGTTGGGATGTGTGTACATGCTTAGATTGATATGCAGGATTCGAAGTTGCATAATAAATCGTAGGCAGTGTCCACCATTCTTTAACTGTCTTCGTGGTGCGATGCATAAGGTGTTGATATTCGTTGTGAGCATCCTGGGTTCGAATCCACGGACTGCCACATGTGTTTGTAAATTTCATAAATCGATTTTAGGAGTATAGTTGGTTGTTGGAAGGAACATAATACTAATGCAAAAGATCTAGAAAATAGTGTTGGAGAAAATTAGCCTTCGAAAACTGAAAATAATAATTATATCTCTGGTAATACCCCCTTAAAGGGAGGCAGACCGTTTGTTTGGTCTATTAATTCATGTATTCATATAATTTTTTTCCGGTTCCTCTTAAAATTGCAGGCTCGCTATCGCTCCCCAGGAAAAAAATAGACACCTAAATGGCACGAAAGGTTTTAAAATTGACAACGAAATGGGGCAAAAGGTGTTAAATTCGCCAAACTAATGGGCCGAACGTCTTATAATATCAAAACTAGTGGGGCTAAACATTAGGGAGAAGGGGTCCAGAAAAACGGTCTGCCTCCCCTTAACCCTTCAATATATAACCATTGAAGCTATAGTAGCAATCTCAACTAACATTTTGACTGCCACAGGTCCTTCCTAGACAGCACAAAGTCGTCTAATAATAGCCAATTCAAAATAATGTATGAAGCCATTTAGTTTAAATAGAAAGCCCATAATTTTAAACCATATTTATGTTTTCGATCACAGGTCAGGCAACACTTGCTAACAGAGTAACATAATATCAACGAGAACAAACATAAAAAAAACGAGAACAAACATAAAAAAACGTTGATATTACTGTTTTTATCAGTCTCAATGTTGTAATCTAATAGTAAAATATAACTATCTATCTATCTACAGTATCCATCTATCTATATGCTCAGGCCCAATCCCCATTTTGGGGGTAGCCGACTCAAGACAGAGCAAGAACAGGGAAAACACAAAAACAACACAAAACAAAAAATAAACAGAGATAAAAAACACAAACTCTCACACAACCAGGTCACCCAGGAGAAGACCCAGAGACCAGGGTTACCAAGGTCGCTCCAGCACTCCCCCGGCCCCTGACCACCCGGAGAGGTTCCGATCTCGGCAGGCAGACATGCAGCGGAGCCAAAGCCACAAGCCCTCCCACCACACTTCCAGGCACACCCTTCATATTAATCGTCTCCCCGGGCCAGGCGCCTGATGGACTATTATCTAGTCCAACTTGCGCCCGACCCCTTACTCCAAATGACCACGTGTTCACTCAACTATTCACAAGCATTCTCCATTCACTCCTGTCCTAATATATAACTAATGATTTCAATACTGAATATAGTTTTCGACAGTGTTAATATACGTTTTTTAACTGTTAATTTTACGTATTTTTAAATAGTGTTGTACGAATGATCTTTCAGGCAAATTTTATTCTTCAACTTTCTATGTTTGAAATAATGGCCCTTAGAATGTAAATGTAAAAATATTGCCCAAAAATGCTCGTATAGGTGGTGTGACACGGGTAGTTTTTTTTCCGCCTTTATTCCAGCCTGTCACCGATTCTGGTTATAACATTTACTTTTATATTCCTAGATGTTTTTGTTATATTTATCTTCAACACTGGTCGGGCAACTTACGTGGCAAACTTTGAACATAAGCAATGATGTCACCTAAATGTATCCATCTTCAGTCGATTTTCCCATACAAGTGCCAAAGATTAAAGTAATGTTGCCAAAAAGGTATTGACCATAAACGTTCTCGTGCAATACCAACCGCTTGAAGGGGTGATAGGTCGTGTTTCTGGTCCACCTTCCTCCTCATGTTTAACTCCATTAGTTTCAGATTTTAAGACCTTCGGCTCATTAGTTTCGTGATTTTAAGACCTTTCGCCCCATTTCTTTGTCAGTGTTCAGACTTTTTGTGTCATTTAGGTGTCAATGTTTTTCCTGGCGAGCGATAGGGAGCCTATAATTTCAAGGGGTACCGGCCTTCGGCCGGGACTTTTTTCTACTGAAAAATGTACACATATCTTGAAATTTTGTTTATTTTTTGTTGTTGTTAAAGCTTGATGGAGATCTGGCGAGGAAATTAAACAATAAATAAATAATTAAATAAATATACCAAAGACCAAGCACTACCCCTTTAAGACTAAACTATGGACTGTCATGTAGGTGACAGTTGCCCTCTGACCCCTGACCTGTGCGGACGTCCCCAGTGACCGCTAGTGAACCGGTTTACCCTTAGTGAGGTCCTAGTGAACTTTCTTAGTGATGGCTGTTGTTGATGAGTCTGCTGTCTCCTCCCATACTCTCCAGCTTTGTCTTGCTTTGCAAGAAAGACTGGAGAGTGTGGAGCAGGAGATTCAGTGTCTCAAAGATGAAAATTTGGCCTTGAGACTAGCTATGGCGGAAAAGAAGTGTGAGGCTACCGGAAGTGTTCCCAGGGATCGTGAAGCCCCTTGGAAAGTGGTGTCAACCAGTGCAACGGCCTGCAAGCTGAAAAGGCAGCCACTCAAGACCCATAACAACTTCAGCACCTTGGCTGATGAGAGTGATGGCGAGGAAGTGGCGATCATCGAGGCAGTGAGAGGGGAGGGGGGGAAGTCTGCTGCTGTTGCTGCTACAACTCCTGCTACAGGCCGGCAACAGAAAACAGCTAAGTCTATTTTAATTGTAGGGGATTCAATGATTAAATACCTTGGTAGGGCTACTAACACACATGTTGGTAAAGTTGTCTGTCTGCCTGGTGCCGGAGTCGAGAAGGTGGCAGAAAAGCTAGATGGTGTCATGGAAGCGAGTGGAGAGGACCCCATCATCTTCCTCAACGCAGGGAGCAACGACATTTGGAAATGCAGGACTGAGGAGTTGCTCACCACGTACCAGGAAATGTTGGAGAGGATCAAGGAGAAGGGTGGAGTTCCTGTGGTACACAGTATCCTACCAAGAAGAGGGGTAAGGAAGGAATGGTCCTCCAGGGCTATTGGTGTAAATAGCCGGCTGGAGAAGTATTGCAAGGCAAATACTATTCCATTCCTGGATAACTGGACCCTCTTCTACGGTAAGGATGAACTGTATGCCCAGGATGGAGTACATCTCTCTCGACTAGGAGTTTCGACCTTAGCCAGCTCACTCGACAAGTTTGTTGCGGGGTTTTGTTAATAAACCATAGGTGTGTAAGTAAAATAGAATCCCAGCCACATCAAATTGATAGTAATAACGAACATTCTGATAGCGTAGATTTTCCGTCTAGGTCCAGTAGTTCAACAGGTAAAAATAAATTAGTTAAAAACAATAGAAAAATAGTTGCAAATACAAGTAATAGTTTGAGTGTTTATTATACAAATTGCAGGAGTTTATGTAACAAAATGAACGAACTTAGAGCACTGGTTAGCAAAGAAAATATGGACATAATAGCGCTAACTGAAACATGGATTAATACAGAAACCAGGCATTTTTTAGCAGAGTTTGATATACCGGGATATAGTTTGTTTAAATATGACCGAACAAGTAAGAGGGGTGGCGGTATAGCAGTGTTTGTCAGGAGTTCATTAAAAAGCTGTACTAAATCAGGTATTAGAGTAAATAATGAAAATGAAAGTGTTTGGGTAGAAGTTAACGAAGGTAGTGAGACTTTAGTTATTGGAGTTATGTATAGACCGCCAAATATGAGTAGAAATGACGGAACATCATTATGGGAGGAAATTAAAATAGCATCAAGGCTTAGCAACGTGTGCATTATGGGGGATTTTAATTTCCCTAATATAGATTGGCAGCAACAAATAGGCGACTCTGATTCAAAGGAGTTTATTGAGGTAGTATAAGATAGTTTTTTATCTCAATTCATAGATACGCCGACTAGAGGTGATAATATTCTCGATTTAGTTTTCAGTAACAATGAACATATGATAAATAGTGTAGAAATCGGGGACCACCTAGGAAATAGTGATCACAATTCTGTGTATTTTAATATACAATGGAAAGGTAATATCAGAGAGAATACAACATTAATACCTGACTTCAGAAAAGCCAATTATGGTGGGTTAAGAGAAGCCCTGTTAGCGGACCCTATGGTCAAAAAATTAAGTCGATCCAGGTGTCCAAATGAGTGTATCCTTTCTCAGGCACCTGTCATCTTAAGTCAGGAGGAGACGTCAAACTTGGTAGATACATACGATAATTTTATCAAGTCAGTATTCAATGCGCAAAATAAATATATCCCCAAAAGAAAATTTAGATCAACACAGAACCAACCCAAATGGATGAATAATAGACTATTAGATCTTCTAGGAAAAAAGAGAGGAATATATAGAAAAATTAAAAAAGGCGAAATTCACCTACTTGCTTACTATCAGAATCTATCACGACAGGTAAAAAAGGATATTAGTAAAGAAAAAAGAAATTATGAAATTAAGGTTGCCAATGATTCAAAAAATAATCCTAAAGCTTTTTACCAACTATATAAATCCAAGGTTAGAGATGTAATTGGTCCCCTTAAAACTTCGATAGGAAAATTGACAGAAAGTGATTTAGAAATGTGCAGTACATTAAATAGTCAATTTCTTTCCGTTTTCACTAATGAAAATTTGGCACAGTTTCCAGAAGTCCGTAAGGTATACAGCGATAGTATAGACAATAGGTTAAGTACGGTTACTATAAGTAGAAATGATGTGGTTAAGGAAATTGACAGACTGAAACCTCATAAATCGCCTGGTCCTGATGAGGTATATGCTAGAGTATTAAAAGAATGCAGAGATGAGTTAAGTTATCCATTAACATTTCTATTTAACAAGTCATTAGAAACAGGTATAGTTCCAGAAGCTTGGAAGCTTGCAAATGTAGTTCCGATCTTCAAAAAAGGTGATAAATCAATAGCATCCAATTACCGTCCCATTAGTCTCACTTCAATCATAGGAAAACTACTAGAGTCAATTATTGCTAGGAAAATGAGAAACCACTTAGAAACATTTAACTTAATCAATTCTTCTCAGCATGGATTCACTCAGGGACGGTCTTGCCTTACTAATTTGCTTAGTTTTTTCTCAGAGGTATATGAAGCAGTAGATAATGACAAGTCATATGATATTATATATTTAGATTTCAGTAAAGCTTTCGACAGAGTCCCTCATGAGAGATTGATGAGAAAGGTTGAGGCACATGGAATAGGTGGGGCGTTGTTAGGATGGATTAGGTCATGGCTAATTGGTAGGAAGCAGAGAGTCAGCATAAATGGTACCAAGTCAGAATGGGGAGCAGTCAAAAGTGGTGTCCCCCAGGGATCGGTATTAGGTCCCCTGTTGTTTCTTATATACATAAATGACCTAGATTTAGGTATAACTAGTAGGATAAGTAAATTCGCAGACGATACTAAAATAGGGAGATCAATTGATTCAGATAGCGATATAGAGTGCCTCCAAAGGGATCTAGATACCTTACATGAATGGTCAGTAAATTGGCAGATGAAGTTTAACATTGATAAATGCAAGGTATTAAAGATAGGGAAGATGCAAACAAATGTTAAATATAAACTAGCTAATTTAGAATTAGAAAATTCAGACTGCGAGAAAGATCTAGGTGTGTTTGTTAGCAATGATTTGAAGCCTAGAAAACAGTGTATAAGCGTTCGTAATAAGGCAAACAGGATTCTCGGGTTCATCTCTAGGAGTGTGAGTAACAGAACTGCTGATGTTATCTTAAAACTTTACTTGTCATTAGTGAGACCCCATATGGATTATGCTGTCCAATTTTGGTGTCCTTATTACAGAATGGACATAGATTCATTGGAGAGAGTACAGCGTAGAATGACAAAAATGATCCATAATATTAGAAATCTTTCGTATGAAGAAAGGTTGAAGAAATTAGGTTTACATTCGTTAGAGAGACGCAGAGTTAGAGGGGATATGATAGAGGTGTTCAAGTGGGTTAGTGGGATTAACAAAGGGGACATGGCAAATGTACTAAAGCTCAGTGATAGCGAAAGAACTCGTACCAATGGTTTCAAATTAGATAAATTTCGTTTCAGAAAAGATATAGGCAAGTATTGGTTTGGTAACAGAGTTGTAGACGGGTGGAATGGACTACCAAGTGCTATAGTGGGATCTAAAACTGTAGGGAGCTTTAAGATAAAATTGGATAAGCATATGGACGAGAGGGGTTGGGTGTGAAGGGGGATCAGCCGGGTTGGGCCAATCAGCGCTCTGCAGACCTCCATAATCCTGCGTTAATCTCTAACCGTTTTGGTAAGATGATCCTCAGGGTATTAGAGTGTGAAGCCTATAATTGGGCTTTGTAATGAATTGGGGTTGTGTGGGACAGGGATCTGCCTTGCTTAGGCCAATCGGCTTTCTGCAGACTCCCATTTTCTTATGTTTTCTTATATGTTTGATGTTTAAAACAATAGAATTCTGAATCTATTAGACCAGAGTTGTCGGGAAAAAATAATCCCTAACATGAACTTGTGTGAATCCACTTTTATGGTTTAGGACCCTTTCAATCATTTAACCCCATCTGTACCGGCGACGTTTTTTTTTTTTTTTTTACTTTAATCTGGATGTTATATGACGATTTTATTCAGTTTAAAAAGGGCCTCCAGCAATTAACAGGCTTCAAACTATCTCACTTAACCCTTTCTACTACCACAGATCCTTCTTAAACGGCACAAAATCGTCTAATTATAGCTAGAATAATATGAAAAAGACGTCGCCGGTACAGAAGTGGTTAATCGTTTTAGCACACTGTAAACAAATTAAGGGTAACTAAAGTGTCCATAATAATACACCCCTATAAAAGGTATCTTGGTAGTAATAAACCCACCTAGTATAAGGATAAACATGTAAACAAATGAAGGGTAACTAAAGTGTTCATAATAATACACCCCTATAAAAGGTATATTGGTAGTAATAAACCCACCTAGTATAAAGATAAACATGCAAACAAATGAAGGGTAACTAAAGTGTTCATAATAATACACCCCTATAAAAGGTATATTGGTAGTAATAAACCCACCTAGTATAAGGATAAACATGTAAACAAATGAAGGGTAACTAAAGTGTTCATAATAATACACCCCTATAAAAGGTATATTGGTAGTAATAAACCCACCTAGTATAAAGATAAACATGTAAACAAATGAAGGGTAACTAAAGTGTTCATAATAATACACCCCTATAAAAGGTATCTTGGTAGTAATAAACCCACCTAGTATAAGGATAAACATGTAAACAAATGAAGGGTAACTAAAGTGTTCATAATAATACATCCCTATAAATGGTATATTGGTAGTAATAAACCCACCTAGTATAAGGATAAACATGTAAACTCACTATCAATATACCCAGTAAACTAATATACCCTTTTCATACTTTTTTGTTTTCCTTTTTTTATATTACAGTGGACGATGATGCGGTTCTTCATATTATTACGTTAGCTATCATGGAACTATTATGGAAGGTTCTGTGTGATCCTAAGAGTTAAGGGGATAGTGGCCGGTTTTGCGGGCTATTAATTTATTTATTCATTTATTTTTTAGTTTCCTCGCTAGACCTCCATCAAGCTTAAAAAAACACCCCCTAGACCCCCCTTCAAGATAAATTTATACATTTTTCGATAGAAAAATGTCCTGGTCGAAGGCCGGTTCCTCTTAAAATTACAGGCTCGCTATCGCTCGCCAAGACAAAATTGACATCTAAATGGCACGAAAGGTCTTGACATTTACAACGAAATGGGGTGAAAGGTATTAAAATAGCCAAACTAATATGCTAAACACGAGGGAGGAGGTCCATAAAACGCGAGTAGTACCCCCTTAATGGCAGTAGTTTGTACGTTCCTAATTCCCCCAAAATACATCTTAGTGGAATAAAAGGGTCTAGGAATAAAAGGTTCTAGGAATAAAAGGGTCTAGTAATAAAAGGGTCTAGTAATAAAAGGGTCAAGTAACAAAAGGGTCTAGTAATAAAAGGGTCTAGTAATAAAAGGGTCTAGTAATACAAGGATCTAGGAATAAAAGGGTCTAGTAATAAAAGGGTCTAGGAATTAAAGGGTCTAGGAATAAAAGGGTCTAGGAATAAAAGGGTCTAGGAATAAAAGGGTCTAGTAATAAAAGGGTCTAGTAATAAAAGGGTCTAGTAATAAAAGGGTCTAGTAATAAAAGGGTCTAGGAATAAAAGGGTCTAGTAATAAAAGGGTCTAGGAATAAAAGGGTCTAGTAATAAAAGGGTCTAGTAATAAAAGGGTCTAGTAATAAAAGAGTCTAGTAATAAAAGAGTCTAGTAATAAAAGGGTCTAGTAATAAAAGGGTCTAGTAATAAAAGGGTCTAGTAATCAACAGCCAGAAGTGAAGAAAACAAAAATAATAATACGTGGATACAGATTATTGAATTTGTTATTATCTTATTAATATTTTGCCAGCGATTATTGTTATATTACTTTATTCTCGCTACGCCTATATTATTCATGCACATCAATTGATTTTTTTAATATTTTAAGGGGAGGTCTCCACTTGAGGGATTTTTTTCTTGATCCCTTTCTCCCTCATGGTTAGCCCCATTGTTTTTGAGATTTTAAGACGTTTGCCCCATAAATTTGGTGATTTTAAGAATTTCCGCCCCATTCTGTCAATTTTAAGACCTTTCGTGCAATTTAGGTGTCGATTTTATCCTGGCGAGCGATAGCGAGCCTGTAATTTAAGAGGAACCGGCCTTTGGCCGGGAAATTTTTCTACCGAAAAATGTACAAATTTATCTTGAAAGGGGGTCAAGGGGGTGACATTTTAAGATTGCTGGAGGAGTAGGAAACAAACTAGAAACCTCCCCTTAATATTCTACTGATGCCTTTTCTCTGTATTTTCTACTACCCATGACATAAGATATTGTACTTTTTTTTTTCCGACCCAGTACTCAAATCCGATAATGTTTATCTCTTTTATTCCCGTTTATCCCTTCTAAGCTCAATACAATCGTGCAATGTTACCCAGAATTAAAGCGAAATAGCGCAATCGCATACTGTCATACGAACGATTTTAGCAACAATTTTCCAGCGGAGTCAAAGAATCATCCACAAAAAGATTTAGACTTAATTTTCCGACGAATTTCCTCTCTATCATGGTGGAGTTATAAATATGTAATAATCACAATATTGATGTTAGAAAAATGTATGCAATGGGCGATAACAGTGTTCATAAGGGCGGGTGCCCAACCCCAAAATGGGTTGAAATAGGGGAGCTATCCCCCCGCCAAAGGCGGCTTTCTAGGGCCTTTCCTAGCTGATGCTGAGAGGATTGGGTTCTAGTCATGTGGTGATGGGCTGGTCTATCAGAGTGAGAACTGAGCGATCTCTGCCATACCCATAGCTTACTCTGACTGTTCCTTTTACTTATATGTTTTCTAGATCTCAAGTGACGGCGTCTTTTCCGTGGATTGACCTCCCAATCTACCAAGATTGGAAGCCAAAGCGTCACATTTTTCCTTTGCCCCTCAACTTTCTCTTCATAATTGCTGAGGGCACAGGGTCCTGGATGGGGCTTTGGTTTTCCGGGCGTTTCCGCACCCTCCTCAGCTCCCCGCCATGGAGTGGCTTCGGTCACCCAGGCTTTATTGTGGACGGCGGGGGGGGGGTTCTGTGGGGGCGCTCGGTTATGGCCTTGGCCTTGCTCGGGGCCTTGGGGCTGTTCGGCCAGGCAGCTTGGGGAACAACAACAACAACAGTGTTCATAATTTAATAACTAACCCTTTAAAGATATATTGATAGTGATATAAAAAATTTTTTTTTTTTTTTTTGTCTATATTCCAACTTACTTCCTCTCGGGCATAGGCTGAGAGCCTTAACATTCACCGCTTTACAATGAACAGTGAAGCCCGTGAGGTCTTGTTCCAGTCTAGGGAGTGAGACATGTGAAGCACGTAGAGTACAACGAGCACCTGCCATCTTGCCTTCACATGAGGCACGGTGCTCACTCATGGCCCGAAACGACCCCATCTCTGAAGCCACCTCGTTCCCGTGCTTCACTGTCTCACCCCCTACACTCGGACTCTCACACTTACACACACAACGCCACCTGTTGAGCAGATAACTCACCAGGCATTGCACCCCTATAGCATATTTTGAATATGGGAATATTCATACAGTGCTATTTAATCAGGGAACAATGAGGGTATTTTATTGACGTTTCGGTGGGCTTTGTGGTAATGCACTGATATTAGGTACAGCACAAATTCCATCCCAATAATATCTTCCCATTGATACATCGGGATTTAAACCCGGGACCTTTGGATTACCAGGCCAGTGGCAAGACCACTCCACCACACCTCCCCTATAAAATTATAAAGGTAAATAAACAATCAAAGGTTAAATTATTAACCCAACTTGATTTTATAGACATTTGTTTTTAATTTAATAAATACTTGAATAACAATAATAAATGTCTCAAATAGTAGAATGGGGATTCACATGGTTAGTGTAATGCCCTCGAAAATATCCTGCAACCCCAATGATGTACTACCCGAGTTGACGTCAGGTATAGTGTAAAATAGTCGTTGATGGGAAGTCCAATAAACTCATCACGTGAAACACCACGAGACTATCACCTGGTTCTTACAAATCGGACTAAGGTTACTATACTTGTGTACGTCCGTGGTAGTACAGTGGGTTAGCGCGCGGGCCTGGTGGTGATGGTGATGCGTCACTAACCAGGGTTCGAACCCCACCCAAGGCATCTCAAAACCTCACCTCCAAGCAGGGAGATGCCGGATACAACTTGCCCTCGTCCCCCCCACCAGGGGCGCCACCATGATTGCAAATATTTCCGATGAACCCCTCACCCTACCCAAGGGCCTTGTCATTGGAGATTTAGAGACCTTCGAAGATTACCAACCTACAAGTTCCATACCAAGTTTTCCCCCTGTCCTGCCCACGATGCCACCTCACCTGACAAAACTTCAACGTAAACAACTCTCCTCCCTCCTCCGAGAATTCACAGATGTATTTGCCCAATCTGATTTGGAAATTGGGCAAACTAAAGTGGTAGAACACAGTATTCATACCGAAGGACCTCCCCTCCGCCAACCTTCACGACGAAAGAACCCTCTACAACGTCAGGAAGAAGAGAGACAAGTACAAGAAATGTTGGACGCCGGTATAGCCACGCCCTCTGTCAGTCCCTGGTCCTCTCCCGTCGTCCTAGTACGAAAAAAGGACGGATCCACAAGATTCTGTGTGAATTACAGACGCCTGAACGACGCCACCATCAAAGACGCCACGCCCTTGCCTAGAATCGATGACTCTCGATTCCCTGCATGGATCGAAATGGTTCACTACTCTAGACCTCCAGGCAGGATACTGGCAGGTACCCATCAAGACCAGCCACCAACAAAAGACTGCATTTTCCACCAGTGGCGGAAACCTGTACGAATTCAATGTACTCCCATTCGGTCTCTGCAATGGTCCAGCCACTTTCTCACGCCTGATGGAATCAGTCCTCAAGGGCCTCACCTGGGAAACATGCCTAGCATACTTGGACGACGTCATAGTCTACGGTAAGACCTGGGAAGAACACCTTCAGCGCCTTCGTCAGGTATTGCTCAGAATACGAGGAGCAGGTCTCAAACTCAAACCATCTAAATGCTCAGTAGCTAGGACATCAGTGGATTTCTTAGGCCATGTGATCTCAGCCGAAGGCATCTCCCCTGACCCAAAGAAACTATCTGCAATTCAAGCACAAACTCCTCCGACCACCGTCAAGGGCATTCGCTCCTTCTTGGGTTTAGCCACCTACTACAGGAGATTTGTCACCGGGTTTGCTGAAATCGCACGTCCACTACACGAATTAACCAAGAAGAAAGAACCGTTCGTGTGGACCAAAGAAAGAGACACCGCCTTCAACACCTTAAAGACTCACCTGGTGCAAACCCCAACCGTGGCCTTTCCAGACTACAGGCAGCCATTCCGCCTATATACGGACGTATCCTTGTACGCAATAGGCGCAGTGCTAGCCCAAATGCAAGACGGCAGAGAACACGTCATCGCTTACGCCAGCTCCACCCTCAACCCAGCCCAACGTAATTATGCAGCCACCAAGAGAGAGTGCCTGGGTGTAATCTGGGCATTAAATCACTTCCGCTCCTTTTTGATCGGCACTACAGTCGACATAATCACGGACCACCAATCTCTACAATGGCTCAGGAAATCAGAAACCAACTCTGCCCTACTTGTCCGCTGGCGAGAAACCTTAGAAGAATTTGATTTCGAAATCCCTGGTGGTGATGGTGGTGCGTCACTAACCAGGGTTCGAACCCCACCCAAGGCATCTCAAAACCTGTGGGTTTTTGAACGCGTGCAGTGCTCCAAATCTTTTGTGATGCTGTTTGTAAAAAGAATTAAACAGGCAAGACCGTGCGGCTCCTGTGTCGATGAGACACGACGACACTGAGGGCGACGCCCTTTATCTTAGCTAGGTGATAGATGGGTGGAGTACTCCATGGTACAGACTCCCCCGCCGAGGCCATAATGGGCGGGGGAGGCTTTAAAAACCCTGGGATGGGTCTTCCATCTCCTCGTCGTCCTCTTCTTCTGGGTTGTCTTCGATGGCTTGAATATGGTCCATTATCTCTGGGGGGACAGGTGGTCTTCATCCGTATACGCGGTATCCACGTCCTGGGATTGCTCGTTGGCTGCTAGGATCCTGTTGAGCGACATTCTCTTCTTAGCTTGATCCCTTATATCATGGATCGGGCAAGCGGAAGTACAGGCCTTGAAATCGTATGGGTTTATCATAACGATGGGGCTGTCACGGTTGTTTTTGGGGGGCCCGTTTTGTTGAGGGCCTCGGTTCCGTTGTTGGTAGTTCTGGTAAGGACGACCGGTGTGTTGGCGGTTAGGGTAGATTCGCCAATTTCCTTGTGGGAGATGCCTTGGGTGGGGTTCGAACCCTGGTTAGTGACGCACCACCATCACCACCAGGCCCGCGCGCTAACCCACTGTACTACCACGGACGTACAAAAGTATAGTAACCTTAGTCCGATTTGTAAGAACCAGGTGATAGTCTCGTGGTGTTTCACGTGATGAGTGTATTGGACTTCCCATCAACGACTATTTTACACTATACCTGACGTCAACTCGGGTAGTACATTATTGGGGTTGCGGGATATTTTCGAGGGCATTACAGTTAGCTACCTTAGAGTGGGTATCACACATGTTCATTTTTCGTCAATTTTCAATGGCCAACATAATTCCGGCAACATTTCTGGGATCTTTCACATTGGTACGGACATTACACTGACAATAGTTTCGTTTAGGTGACAACACAAAAATCTTATAAAAGTTTAAGGGGACAGTTATTAAAATAACCACTAGGAACATATTGACACCTGGATGGGGGTAAACGTCTTAAAACATTAGGATGAATGGGGCCGAATGAATACAAGCCAAAGAGAGAGGGAGAAAAAAAGAAAACAAAGCGAGGTGGGCTCCCTTAAAAAAAAGACTGTATTTACATATAACCACAGGAGAGACTCTTGCGAAGGGGAACAGCAGGAAGTAGTTGAGAGGAGAGGCAGAGGGAGGGTAAGAGGACAGAGGAAACAGAGGGAAAGGAGAAATAGAAGAGGAGGGAAAGGAGAGAATGAGGAGATATTATTAGTGTGGTAGGAAAATGAAAAGTGCAAAAGTAAGAGTAGGAAGAGAGAGAGGTAAGCAAATGAGAGGTGGATAATAATAACTATATATATATATATATATAGAGAGAGAGAGAGAGAGCCTACAGTGTAACTTTAGCCAGAATACGAGAATATAAAATTATCAACTGGACCGGTTCCCTACCTAAGTTGAATATAAATCGTCTCTTGTTAGACACATAATATATAAAAGTGATAATACACAGGAGGGGGATAGGCTACACCGTAAACATTGTCTGTGAAAAACTA